>ONZH01029548.1:0-172176 GCA_900303285.1 Rhinella marina | reverse complement strand
CCTATTCTCTTCAATATATTTATTAATGATCTTGTAGAAGGCTTGCACAGTACAATATCAATTTTTGCAGATGACACTAAACTGTGTAATGTAATTAACACAGAGGAGGACAGTGCACTGTTACAGCAGGATCTGGATAGACTGGAGGCTTGGTCAGAAAAGTGGCAGATGAGGTTTAACACTGACAAATGTAAGGTTATGCACATGGGAAGGAATAATGCAAGTCACCAGTACATACTAAATGGTAAAGCACTGGGTAACTCTGACATGGAAAAGGACCTAGGAATTTTAGTGAACAGCAAACTAAGCTGTAGAAGCCAGTGCCAGACAGCTGCTGCCAAGGCCAATAAGATAATGGGTTGCATCAAAAGGGGCATAGATGCCCGTGATGAGAACATAGTCCTGACACTTTACAAATCACTAGTCAGACCACACATGGAGTACTGTGTACAGTTCTGGGCTCCTGTGAACGAGGCAGACATAGCAGAGCTGGAGAGGGTTCAGAGGAGGGCAACTAAAGTAATAACTGGAATGGGTGGACTACAGTACCCAGAAAGATTATCAAAATTAGGGTTATTCACTTTAGAAAAAAGACGAGGGGAGGGGAGATCTAATAACTATGTATAAATATATCAGGGGTCAGTACAGAGATCTCTCCCATCATCTATTTATCCCGAGGACTGTGTCTGTGATGAGGGGACATCCTCTGCGTCTGGAGGAAAGAAGGTTTGTACATAAACATAGAAGAGGATTCTTTACGGTAAGAGCAGTGAGACTATGGAACTCTCTGCCTGAGGAGGTGGTGATGGTAAGTTCACTAAAAGAGTTCAAGAAGGGCCTGGATGTATTTCTGGAAGGTATTACAGGTTATAGTTACTAGAGAGGGGTTGTTGATCCAGGGAGTTATTCTGATTGCCTGATTGGAGTCGGGAAGGAATTTTTCCCCCTAAAGTGAGGTAAATTGGCTTCTACCTCACAGGGGTTTTTTTTTGCCTTCCTCTGGATCAACTTGTAGGAAAACAGGCTGAACTGGATGGACAGATGTCTTTTTTTCGGCCTTACAAACTATGTTACTATGTATGATTATGTCAAATACCCATCAGCTAATAAAAAAGTTTTTTGTATTGTCGAATTTACTTATAGAAACCTTAGGTCTTACAACAAAAGACATGAGTGGAGAATTCTGGTTTACAGTAAGGGCCTGAGATTTAAAGGGAACCTGTCATCAACGTTATGCTGACCTCACTGAGGGCAGCATAAAATAGTGACAGAAATGCTGATTTCAGCGGTGTGTCACTCATGAGCGAATAGTAAGTGGTTGCCGAGAACCAGCATCATAATTATTGCAGCACAGGCCTTGAAAAGAGTCAAATCTACCTGAGAAGAGTCATTGTTATTCATAATCTCCTGCTCTCCCCACCATCTGCTGATGATTGGCAGTTCTCTCCTAGAGGGAAAGGGAGAAAACTAGGTAGAAGACTGGCAGGAATTCATGAATAACCATGACTCTTCTCAGGTGCCTTTGACTCTTTTCCAGGCCTAGTCTGCAATGATTGTGATGTTGGTTCTCGGCAGCCACTTACTTTTAACTTATAAATGACAGACCTCTGAAATCAATACACCTGTCTCTACTTTATTCTGCTGTTAGTAAGGGCAGCATAAAGTTGATGACAAGTTCCCTTTAAGCACTAGTTTAGTAGAGATCTTGAAAACCTAAATCTATATATTTCATATTATCAATAATAGAAAGTTGTTCTCTATCTGGAGTAATATGCAAGGACCAGTAGAAAAAAGGACTAATGAAATCAAGGAGTGATGCAACTCATTTTAATAATTAGGAAAGTGAAGTCCCAGTCTTCAATCCTCTTCTGCATAACAATGCTGCTTCTTTTTGCCGGATTCTAATAAACACCTTATGATTACTGTGCAACCCATGATTACGTCTAGAGATGAGTCCATCTATTATGCTCAGTACTGGAAAGTGTACCTGAAGGCAGACCTTCTATGCTGCGCTGGACAAGATAGCATAGAGCAGAAAACCAGTAGTGGCTGCAGAGGTGCTGGATGCAGGTCTAATAAATGCTGTCATGTAGTGCCCATGTTGGATAAAGAGCAGCCGGCAAAACCACTTCCAGTTTGTTGCTGTGTGGCTCAAGGTGTAGAGTCTCTTTGTCTTCACTCTCGATCCTCAAAATGTGGTTTGCAAAAAATAAAGTTAAACCAGCACCCACAAACAAAATGAATTAAAGTACAGGTGCATGGTGCCACGGTTGCAATGCATAAGCCAACACTATATGCAGCAGCACAATGCTCCATGCACAAAGACGCATGCAAACACTGGAAACATGAATAAATCTGAAGCCATAGCAGTAGCCTTAATGGTCCGGATCCGAAATGAATCTCAACTAGTTCAATTATCTCTGCCTAGAAGAAGAAACAGGTGGACAGTAAGCAAACTAAAATGGTGTACAGAAATTACCTGCCCAAGGTGGTTGAGTAGGATTAGCCTTGCCTAGGCAGCGCAATACTAACTAGACTCCTGCATGACCCCTGCTGGCCATTAGCAGCGGTGCCGCCATGACACCATCTTTAAAAGTTTCCTGCTTCTTCCACAAATTCTACAGTAAGCAAGTAATCCTCAATCACTGCAAATCAACCCATGAACTTAAGAAATCAACTCTATCATCTCTGGTTAGGATTATATGTACCCGTACAGCAATACAGATGCTGTGAAAAGGAATGGAAACAAGGCACTGACTATAGTGTGTCCATAGCTGGAGTAGCTGACCTTATTTTTGAGCTACTGCTAGAAATACAGTACAACTGATAATGCCTTCAGTATTGATCACAACATTTGTCTGCAAGTCTTTGAGCTCTTGCATCCTAGAGAATAGCTCGGTGACGTGTGGCCTTTGGAGATAATGAGCATGTGGTGAGGTCAGATGGTTCCCGACAAATAAGATAGAAATAGATGCAATATTTCATTAGGGTCATATATTACCCATTTTTATGCTTCCAGTAAACAATCATTGTATGGTAATAAACAATGAGTTTCCAATTAAGAGTGAATAAATAGACGGCAATGTAAATGATAACGATTACAAAGTGTAAAAATGAGTTGGATAGTAATGAAAAATTACATGCCTTAGTTTTTTTTTTCATTGATTCCAGTTATCTTACTGTATTCAGAGTAAACCCTATTCGCCACAACACTCCATGATTGTCAAGCTGGTCTTGGATAAATCAATTGTTGTACATTAGACAAAGAATTTTGCATTTGTGATTTGTTTATGCCACAAACAATGATTAGTTTTGACTGATGGAAACTTGCTCCATTGGTTGGAAAACGTATAGCTCATTCTTCAAACTTTTTTCATGGCTAATGAAAGATACTAGGATTATGGCCATAAGAAAGCACAATATTCCCCATGATGGGAATGATTTTCAGCATGGAAATATATACCCCTTCTTCCATGAAGATTCTGATATTCAAATTTTCAATGTGTCAGAGAGATCTTTATGTCTGTGGACAGCTTCAGGGTGTCAAATCCTTTAGAAACAGTGGATGCCATTACCTGGTTACAGGCTGGCCATAAAGAAAAACTGTATCAGTCACTGTCCATTTTGTTTGTCGGACACAAAAGCGCAGTAGACTCTGCTTTTGTGTGTCTACCATCCATTTGCGTCAATAATAATGTGATGTGAACCCAGCCTAGACCAAAAACCATCTTAAACACATCCTGTGAGAGATATATAGTGTACCTTATGGGAATAAATGTATTAGGAACAGGGGGAAAAAAAGAGTAAATAAGATGGGTAAATAATACAGCAAGGGGCACACTAAATGAGAGTAGAGATGAGCGAATCTATTCGCCGCTTTGTAGATTCGTATCGAATCTTGGGATTTTTCAGCTGCGAAGCGAATCCGAATATTAGGTGATTCGCTTTGCTTTTGTACGCATTCGCTACGTAGTTTGTCCGCTACATTATACGCTATCCTACGTATAATTCAGTTACTCTATACGCTATCGCGTACGAATTCAATTCAGCGATGCAGACTTTTCCCTGGTAGTTACTCTATACGCTGTTGCGTACGAATTCAATTCAGCGATGCAGACTCCTCCCTGGTAGTTCCGCCCCTTTCTCCAGCGCGGGCCAACTCAGGAAATTAAGTTGCGCATTCATGCATGCCTCATCCCTTTTTCCCCCTTTTCAGGTTATTTGGGGAGCCCCTTGAAAGAGGGTTTTTTAAGGAACCTTTGCTGCTTTTTTTTTACCCATTTGGATTACAATTTTACCTATGTGGATTACAAATTGCGACTGGGTTTGGGACTCTGCTCCAGTTCTATGACAAGCGTCAGAAGAAAAGAGACTTAAACGTGTCCGTGAGCATACTAGGTAGGTGATATTTAAAAATTTTATATTATACCTATAATAATGTATTTGCACTATTTACCATATATATGTCTCGAATATCGCTCTGCCTCTGAGGAATGCACGCCGCGGCCTCTCCTCGTACGTGCCTGCGTATTACGTAATCGCTTAGACAATAGTACGCTGAGATTCGTAAGCTATTTGTACGCTCATGCGTACGTCTTCTAAGAAGTTGCGTACATTTTGTAAATGAACGTTCGTTATTAGTGAGCGAATGTTCACTAATAGCACATAATAACTTATATTTTGTACGCAAATACAACGAATCTATTCGTCGAATATACGAATTTTAGGAAAAGTTCGGCGAATGTTTGGCGAATAATATTTTGAATGATTCGCTCATCTCTAAATGAGAGTTAAACTGTTAAACTGCTAAAATAAAAAGGCAGTGACAAAGCATAAAGAAATTATAGAGAAATAAATAATGTAAATTGAGCAAAGATTAGTCTTAGAAAGTAGCCACCGTTTCAAAAATATTCACGAGGTGTCCACTTGACTTGAAAAGCCCAACAGATTTACTTATTCCTTCAGAGGCCTGTCCCAATCCAGCATGTAAATCTCTTTCCGTCAAGAGTGAGAAATCCCTACTGCAACCCTGCTTTCACATGAGGATAGAGCAAGTCTGTGTCTTGTACGATGTAGATAATTACCAATGTCATGGACGTTTGCAGCGGATTGGGACGATGGTGCTTTAACTAGTGCATCCAGTGGCTCGCAACACTTTGGGTGGGGGCTATGCAGAACTCCAATTTCCAGTGAAACTTGAGGGTTAGGAAAATGTGAGGAGGGAAAGAAGGGGATGTTGGCATGGAGTACTGAGTTTTTGCATCCCCCTTCACTGCGCATAAGCTACTCCCCGCCCTTTGAAAAGTAATCTGGATGTAATGGTGGAGATGGATGAGGAAAAGCCCAGTGTATAAAATACCATCACTACTATATTTACATGAAAATCCACAGGACTTTTCCACAGGATTAGAACATAGCAAATGTGATGCCAATATTCAAAAAACTGTCAAAAATTGAGCCCAGAAACTATAGGCTGCTACGTTTAACCTCTATTGTGGGTAAAATATATGAAGGTTTTCTTAGAAATGCTATCCTCAGCAGGGGTTTATGAAGGATCGGTTCTGTCAGAGCAATCTGATCAGCTTCTGTGAAGAAGTAAGTTCCAGACTGGACCAGGGAAAGGCTGTTGAAGTTCTGTATCCTGACTTTTCAAAGGAACTGACATCACACAACCTTAGAGAAGAAAATAACATCTAAAAGGGATATCAACTGGTTCAGTGATCGGAAACAGGGGGTAGTTATTAATGGTACACCTTCAGATTTGGTCACAGTCACTGGTAGGGTGCCACAGGGGTATGTATTGGGCTTTCATCCTTTTAGTAATATGTTTATTATTATTCTTGTACAGGTTTTACAGAACAGAATTTAATATTTGCAGATTATACTAAGCTCTGTAAGGTATTCAATGCAAGGAAGATAATATAATAGTGCAGAGGGATTTGGGGAGAGCAGGGGCATACTGAGAACTTAAAGTGGCCCTGGAAAAAAGCCTAAAAGTTGAAAGTTAACAAGGATTTATTTCTCTAATATAGAATAATTGTCAACCATCTCATAGAGTTTTTTTTGTCAACCATCTCATAGAGTTTTTTTGTCAACCATCTCATAGAGTTTTTTCCCCTGGATCTATACAGGTGGATTAGGATATGCTTGGAAGGCCTATGTCATTTTTCAACCTTTTCAACTATGCAAATATTAGTTTCAGAAGTAGACCTCATACCCACGGTCATCTTACTGATCTTAATATCCTACAAGTTGTACTGAGTCATAAATATGGAACACATAGAATATGGCACCATAGTCTATGATTCTAATTTCACTAGATGTTATATTAGAATTAAATTTTCCTCTTGAAGCATTTCTTCTACGGGACAGTATCTCCATATTAGGGCGCTGTACAGACGCCATATGGCATCACACATGTTGTCTGTGGTAGGATGGAGATGGAGTAACTCATTGTTCCATTATACATACTCCAAGCACATACATGAAGCCCTGATCTTTATTATCTGAATAGTGTGGGGTACAATATATAAAACAAATAATAATAACCATACTCATATTACCATAATAACCGTATTCCAATACTTGCTATTTATTGCTAAGACATGGCTGCTGCTAACTAAAGGTCTTCTGTAGCTTTAATAAAAGGAGTATCATTTCTTTGAAAGTTTTTGTTCCCCTTGAAAAATGAACTCATCCCATGTGGCTTTAATAAGCTTTTATCTCTTATGAGAGTAGCACGGTTCTGGATTCTCTCTTTCCTGAGATCCAGCAGAGTGCAAGAGAATGCGTGGAGCCTTCGCAAAGACGAATTACTTCTCGTCATCTTCTCAGCTGGTGGGAGGGAGGCCACAGAGAGCTTCTGCCAAGATGTCCCTCTATGATTTTAAATGATTGATATGCCTTAAAGTGCTTTCCTGTTCCTGGCTTTGCATGCACATAGATTAGGCAATTATAGATTGTTTCAGTGTCAAATTGGCTGAGAAATGTAGTCATGAGAGAGAAAAAAAAGAAATAAATGAGTGAATGGGTTATAAATATTGCAGTAATGACCGGCCAGATGTTTCGCTTCTGACAGTTGAGTTGTACTTTAAGGAAGTGGCGGGGGTCAAAGCCATGCTCTAATCATAAGCAGTGAATGGGAAATCCAAATAAAAGCTCATTAAGATCTGGACAGAAAGGGCAAACACAAGCAATCATTACAGAGTTGTGTACCGTATCCTAACACTTTGTTCCACACAGGTACCACAAGTCTAGACTACACTAGCTTAACCTAGAACACAAAGTTCTTGAACTTCTATAGTTACTCAAAGACTGAAATCATGCATTAAAATGGGAAAATATGGGTTAGGGTTCACATCACATGACCTAAACTAAAATCTGCATGTTTTGTGGAACCAAAAGTGAAGCTTCTGGGCCCAAATGCATGCCCCCCAACTAAAGCATGTTATAAAAGGTCCTAGAATGTTTAGTGATGGGGCCATGGAGTGCTGTTAACAATGGTTGGTGATCTACATAGTTTTGGAACATCAAAAGAGGAGAAAGAGGAGGGGCAAAAACCTTATGAAAAGAGAGTGAATGGAAACACCCATTTTAGATGAGAGCAACTCCTACCCTCCCAGGTAATTTCTTTCTTTTTTTTTTTTTTATAGTTTTCTGTTAATGGTATAGTATTTTTATTGGTATAGTATTTTTAGTTAATTCAACACAAACACAAGTACATCTTAAAATGGTCAAACTTTATTTAATATATAGTATATTAAAAGGTACACACAGACAATAAATATATATCTAGCGATGGTAGAAAAATCCAAACGGATGCACCAATTAAATCAATCGCCAAGTGTCTAGGGTGGTAAAGCAAACGTTCACAATAAAATGTCAATCAATATATACAATGTCTATTCATCATACCATGAATGTATCTTAAAGTGCCAGTGCATTCAATCCTAAATAGGTAATCATACATTGCATAGCTATAAGTACATAGTGTTACAGAACATGCCTACCAGCCCCAGGCACTCCACTCTCGACGCGCGTTTCGCTCACTGCTTCCTCAGGAGTATTGTATTATAGGAGTATTATAGTATTGTAGGAGTATTATAGTATTTTTAGTGTTGATGGTACAGGTCTGTTGTTGCCTGTTTTTCATTTTACTTCTACTTAAGTTCCCAGGTGACATTTGGTCTTAGGTCTGCTCGTCTAATAATGGTCTCTTCATATGGGTATGAAGGACTTTTTGAGCACCTAGCTCCACAGTCTAGGTACAACTGCAACCTCTGCACAGTGCACACTTTATAGTTTCACCCCTGACAGCTACACAAAGATATTGAAGGTCATTCTTCCTTTGAAAACTCTATTGTGTACATGAAGCAGTGCCATGATCCACCATCAGGGGCGGATTGGCCATAGACCTTACAGGGAAATTTCCCGGTGGGCCGATGCCCAGGGGGCCGCCTGGGCTCTCCTCACGGCCAGCCAGTGGAAGATTTTGGGGATGTATTTTGTGATGGACTGTGGTATTTGGCTCTGTTGGGGTGGTATAATGTGCCACAATATGGTATTGCTGGCCCCGCCTTCCAGCAGTTTGGACCTGACTACAAAATGGGGCCACTTTCAATATTTTTTCCAGGGCCGCTTTAAGTTCCCAGTCCGCCCCTGTCCACCATGTCCTCTGTATGAATAAATACTGGATCCTATAAGCTACGTTCAATGAATTATTGCTAGAAATAACTAGATGTCATCGCCATTCTCTTCCATGGTTGCACTAGTCAAAAGAGTCATACTTATCAGTCAATGAATTCCAACTGGTGACCAGTCAGTCTTGAGGTCAAATAGGACCTTAAGTCTTGAAATTCATTTTGGGTCTGATTTTAACAGATTGGTCGGAATATTCAATTTGTACAAATAAATTTGACCGGAATCAAAACTGCTTTAATTGGCTGGGACATTTGTGTATGTCACTCTGAGGTTTCTCAGGACTCATTTTTGTCTCTAGTCTTTATTTTTATTTTATTCTTTAATGATAAGATGACATTAGCAATATACATTACATATTAAGAGTACTGTGTCTTTAAGAGCTCAAGTGCAGTTCAAAACTGTCTGTATATGAATAGTTCCAGGCTCTTCCGGGTGTACTGTGACGTCAGGTAGCCGGGAGCCTGGCGGCCAGCGGCACTCACTGCGCCTGCGCCCATTGAAGGCCGCACGGCGCAGGTGCGGGATTTGCAGCACGGGCAGGGCAGGCAGCAGATAGAGCGAGCTGCCTGGCCCTGTCCATCACAAGTATGGAGGCGTAACTAGAGGTGAGGAAACGGCTCTACTAGGTGCAGGGTTACCGCCCCTTGCACCTAGTAAGCCTAATTTGCATAACTTAAAAGTGTGTTTTTTACAATTGCAAATGTCATCCTGTTTGATATGCCCAAAACTGGTGACAGAAACCCTTTAATGTGTTACAAAAGGCTAGAAAAAGAAATGCTTTGTTAAGGTACTAAGACTCAGTGAGATGTGCCAGGTACTAAGTTAGTGAGATGTGCCATACAAGACTGCGTCTGTCTTCTAGAGGACCTATCACCTTTCTTGACAGGTCTTCTTTAAATGTATATAAAATCACATTATCTAGACTTCATACTAAGGATCTAGGAATGGTGATGATCATTCTCATTCTGGGTGCAGTCAACTGAACTTTGACTCTGTCTCCATGAACCTCATGGATGCCAGATACTACAGTCAATATCATCTGGCCTTGGTATTACTTATTTCTTTCTTTCTCCCAGTAACAGAAGTCTACACAAGCGAGGAGCTGGGGTAAACTTTATCTATAACTAGAGATGAGAGAATTATTCAAAAATTCTATTCGGCTGCTTCGCCGAATGTTACAAAAAAATGTGATGTGAATTACAATTACTTCGTCATGAAGTGCATTTCTTTGTAAGTAGTGGGTGAATGAGTTAAGTATGAATGAGTTAAGTATAATTTTTTTCTTTTTTACCAAATTGAATTTTCCCTGAAATTTAGATTGAAGTCCACTTTGTGGACTTCATTTGGCTCAACACTAGCTTTAACATTCCAGGTCCTGGTGCATTGTAGTAAATCCAGCATGAAGCTCATCCCCTCCTGCTAAGCCATGCCCCTTTTATCGCCACCTCAGTGTTGAGAAGCTCAAAACGGCCCAAATTATGGCACAAACATCCAGGCTCGGACTGGCCCACAGGGGAACAGGATAATCCCCCGGTCGGCCCCTGAGATAGGTGGGCCTCCAGTCCACCAGCACAGCATCTCAATAACCTTCAATCAATATAAAAAACTGGGTAGACTATCCAGTTTATTATTATGGACACACTGGAAGGTTAAGATGGCCTCTAGGAATAGAGGCAGGCCAGCCAGTATCTTCTCTTCCCTGGGACCCACCTTTTGAAGTTGTTGCAGAGACCCCAATAATCAATCATCTTTTAGCGTCTAGCTGCTGTCTGCCTCTGTGTGGGCAGGTAATATTTGCATGTCGCTGTACAGTGGGCCACCAGAATGAATTTTACTGGTGGGCCCTAGGCATCCCAGTCAGACACTGCAAATATGGCATGCAGCATAATTTGCATCTTTTTTTTTAAAACTTTAATAAATATCTCCCATTGTGTCTTCAGGAAAATCTTGAAGTTCAGTGCTGGAAATTCTGGACCACTTGATGCTAGATTAAGAGTTTGACTAATCTCCTAAAAGGTTTAATGCTAAATGCTCATTAACAAGATACCACTAATAACAATTGCTTACCAAAAACAAGGCCATACGTATGACAGTAATATAACTCCTTAGTTAATTTTTTTTAGGTTAACACAATTACAAAACATGTTGATTACATTTATTTTGGGCCACTTCATACCTCATGGAAAATTGATTTATACATATATCAAGGATTTCAAGATTTTGTTTCTAAAACTTCAGTAGTTCTTGTTTTATTCCCTTCCATCCATGGCTGCCGGTTCCTATATATATTTATGTTGTTATTATTTAAGGGCGGCTCCATCAAGTAAAATGGATCGTCTTGTTTTTTTTTTTTTAAGACAGTTCAAGGTCTCTTTGTTTGCAGGCCTCGGGAACATCCATCACCTAGTTTAATTCAGTAATATCATCACTGTCAGAGCACATTCCGCGGCTGGGAGCTATTGGTCATCCCAGCCTGACACAAACTCAATATATACTCTATAACCCTTGACAGCCGCTAGCAGATTAGCCGGGAATGAACGATTGCACAGCCAACACCTGCTGAACCAAATCAGCGCATTGACGGATTGTCCTATTCTAAGGCCTGACCACAAGTGAGATCAGTGGAAGAATGATTTCATACTTTGCCAGAAGAATTAGGGGTTCTGGATGCATGTGGTATAAAAGCCTGCTGGGTTGTGATTTTCTTCGTCACTGACATAATGACAAAAATGTGGGCTTTTTTTTGGGTGACTATGGATTTGCAACAAAGAAGGTGAAAAGTTTGCAAAAAAAAAGAGTCATTTCTCAGATTACTTAGCGATGAAAAAGGAAAATGTTACACTATGAGGAAAGAAATAAAGGCAGCCTCTGCAAGCATTTGCTTGCTATATTTTGCACGCAGATTTTTTTTGAGCCTTTTTGACCACACATACATATACATTCCATTACTGATAATCAAAACCACGAATAGCACAACCATGAAATACACAAGCTGTGAGCAAAATTAAACAGATCAGGTTGGCATGGCTTTATATAATGGACACTAGCTGAATACTATAAAGTTGGCTACACTTAGGATAGGCCCTCAATATCTGATCAGCGGGGGTCCAACACCACATGTCCCCCAGACCAGCTGTTTTGAAGTAGTTCCCATTCACTTTAACCAGCTTCATCCACTACACAATGGATGGAGCTGTACAATTCTGGCAACAAAGCTACTTTGGCACAACTGATCTGCATGGTGTCAGGCTCTCTGCCAATGATATGAGATAAGCCATCAATATAAAAATCCTGGACAACCACAAATGCATCAGTAGTGTGTTCAAGAACCATGTCACTTGGATCATTTTACATGTCCATGTCCCAACGCTTTACAGGAGTAAACAAATAATCTATGTTATCAGTCATTTTAAAGTTTTGTTCTCAATATACACCGATCAACAGCCTGGTCCAGATTTATATTTATAATGTGTTCACCTAAAATCTGACAAAAAAATGGTTCAAATTGGCACAATTTGGTGCATCTAGAGTTTTTACACTTTCTGAAATTTGAAAAGGTGGGGCCTAAAATGCATCATTTTGCACCACAATTTCTGCACAACTGTGGTGTAAAAATATGTTTCAAAGTAAGGCAACCAATGTTTGGTATAAAGTCAAAGATATGTATCCCAAATGCCAAATTTATCATCCAGACTGAGACATCTGTGATAAATCTGGTACAGGTATAGACAGCATGTCTAGAACTGACTGAGCCCCACAGCAAATAATTTACCTCCCCCCCCCACTTACTTAAAATAAAACCTCTGAAAAAAACAATTTGTCTTTGTATTGTCAGGTCAGGGAGGGTATTCTTTAATATGATTTAGGGCCAGTACACATACTCACCAAATCTGAGTGAAAGAAGCAGTTGTAGTTGCGCGCTTAAAGGGAACCTGTCATCAACTTTATGCTGACATCACTGAGGGCAGCATAAATTAGTGACAGACATGTTGATATCAGCGGTGTGTCACTCATGAGCTAAAAGTAAGTGGTTGCCGAGAACCAGCATCATAATCATTGCAGCCCAGGCCTTGAAAAGAGTCAATTCTACCTGAGAAGAGTCATGGTTGGCAGTTCTCTCCTAGAGAAAAAGGGAGAAAACTAGGTAGAAGACTGTAACTCATCAGCACGTGGGCAGGGAGAGCAGGAATTCATGAATAATCATGACTCTTCTCAGGTGGCCGTGACTCTGTTCCAGGCCCAGTCTGTAATGATTGTGATGTTGGTTTTCGGCAACCACTTACTTTTAACTTATAAATGACAGACCGCTGAAATCAACTCACCTGTCTCTACTTTATTCTGCCTTTAGTATGAGCAGCATAAAGTTGATGACAGGTTCCGTTTAAGGTGTTTAGCACCTGTGGCAGGTGTTTTATCTGGCACCCCCCCATACTTTTTAAACATTGTGCCTCTCACTGTTGTTATGCCTTCATTGCCTCCCTTATAACAGTAATTATGCCCTCATTGTGTCCCTTCACAGTAGTAATGCCCCCTCTGTGCCCATTCACACTAGTTATGCCCTCTCTGTGCCCATTCCTAATAGTAATGCCATCTCTGTGCCCATTCACATTAGTAATGCCCTCTCTGTGCCCCCTTCACATTAGTAATGCCCTCTCTGTGCCCCCTTCACATTAGTAATGCCCTCTCTGTTCCCCCTTCACAGTAGAAATCACTTTCTGTGCTCTCAGCGTTATTAAAAAAAAAAAAAAAAAAACTCACCTTGTCCGGTTCCTGATGATCAGATCACCCCCAGCACATCCCTGCAGGGACAGATTGTTCAGCAGCACTGTGTGGGAGGAGTGCACAGGCAGATTCCCAGGCTCCTCCTACACAGTCCAGCAGTGTGATATGTGCCTGCAGGGCTGAATGGTGAAGCAGAGAGAAGATGGCTTCTGGAGGAGAGAGAGTGAGCAGGGAGCTGAGCAGTGAACGGACCAGTAAGTGATAGGACCGCCAGCTACCTGGTGCTCTAGCAATGAGCGCTTCCATCTGTATTGATGGAAGCTCTCATTGCATTTGGCACCTGTCTGACAGCTGGCACCCAGGGTGGACTGCGCTCTCCTCTTCCTTCTTCTGGCAGGGCTGCACCTAGCCTTTATGCTTCCTGTGGTGAAAACTGAAATGACACTCCCTTCATCCTCAGGATACAGTAGTAGTAAAGTAGTAGTAGTAGTAAGTAGTAGAGCTAACACATATGATTAACTAGATGTGTTAACTAGTTGTGTTAAGAGTTTGAGTCAGAGGCGTTGCTAGGGTCTCAAAAGATCCGGGGCCCAAGCCCCAATGAATATGGCCCTCAGTCACACCCCCCGGCATAAAAACCCCCACAGTCACCCCCCCAGCCGGGGCCGGTTTTAGACAAAATGTGGCTCTGGGCAAAATCAAAAGTGGGGCCAAAAATTTTGTAATAATGCGCTAACAACACAGTTACTGTATTTTTCGCTTTATAAGACGCACCACAGATTTTAGAGTAGCAAAATAAGAAAAAAATATTTTTCATCAGACCTCAGATCACCTTTTCCGACCCCATCAGACCTCAGATCAGCCCACTCAGCCCCCATCAGACCTTAAATCAGCCCACTCAGCCCCCATCAGACCTCAGATCAGCCCACTCAGCCCCCATCAGACCTTAAATCAGCCCACTAAGCCCCCATCAGACCTTAAATCAGCCCACTCAGCCCCCATCAGACCTTAAATCAGCCCACTCAGCCCCCATCAGACCTTAAATCAGCCCCCATCAGACCTCAGATCAGCCCACTCAGCCCCCATCAGACCTCAGATCAGCCCACTCAGCCCCCATCAGACCTTAAATCAGCCCACTCAGCCCCCATCAGACCTTAAATCAGCCCCCATCAGACCTCAGATCAGCCCACTCAGCCCCCATCAGACCTCAGATCAGCCCACTCAGCCCCCATCAGACCTTAAATCAGCCCACTCAGCCCCCATCAGACCTTAAATCAGCCCCCATCAGACCTCAGATCAGCCCACTCAGCCCCCATCAGACCTCAGATCAGCCCACTCAGCCCCCATCAGACCTTAAATCAGCCCACTCAGCCCCCATCAGACCTCAAATCAGCCCACTCAGCCCCCATCAGCCCCCATATGAGCCCACTCAACCCCCATATGCAGCGTCAGGTCATCGTGCGCATACTACGTCCTGACGCGGGATTTCTCTTCAGGCGCGCTTTCCACCAGCGAAGATTGGTGAAAGCACCCTGTTCTGTAAATAAGCCTCAGCCTGTACCAGGCTTCCAGGTTCATTGTTAGTATATCCCAGTTCAGGCCACTAGGTGGCAGCAGTGAACTGTGATATAATGATTTCAATACAGACTAATGGAGCAATTTACATCTGATGATTGTAAGTTGTGGTCCACTTAGGGGACTTAAAAAGTAAAAAAATAAAAAAAAGTTTTGAAAATATTTAAAAAAACGTAAAATCACCCCATTCTCCACACAAAAAAAGAACAAAATGGCATTATAGGCATGCAAAAACACCCATACTTTTAAAATATTGAAAAAAAGTTCGCCTATATGGTGTAACAGAACACTTTATCTCCCAAGAAAATTGAATAAAAAGTAATAAGCACCCCAAAATGACAGGCTGTGTACTTAAGCTATATTTAACCTTTATTTTAAAAATTTCCTGTGGGGATTTGAACTCACAACCTACTACATTACAGGCAAGTACCTTAACCACTGGGCTATTGAGCTCAGAGTTAAGTCAATGGTGAAAAACCTCATAGAGGTTTCGCTCATATTGAAAAACCTCCTAAGAGGTTCTCTTGCATTATACAAGAGAACTTCTATGAGGTTTTTCACCATTTGCTTAAATTTGCTAAAATTAGAGTCTAAACTAGACTTATAAATATACAGGGTGTTCCCAAGCATAGTGGGAATACCCCTTTCACCGTTCATAACACTAACTCCATATATGGACATAGCCATATATGGAGTCAAAGCAGGGACTTCTAACCTGGGAAATTCCCCACTCTGGAGTCCCGACTGAAGCAGGGGGCCCCCTTAGAGGATCGGGTCGCACTGCAGCTGTCTCCACCAGTCCCGAGGTTTGGGGCAGTGGTAGATTGATCCAGGGCCCTGGATAAAAAGCCCTAGCGAAGCCCCTGGTTTGAGTGTTAACTCTGCTACATCTGTAGGTCATCAATATCTGATCGGCTGATCAGCTGTTTGAAGAGAAGGCAGCGCTTCTTCTTCATTACCCTGTCCATTGTCTCAGGGGCGCAGTATAATTACAAGTATGTAATTGAATGGAGCGAGAACTTGTAATTACACTACACTGCTGCAAAGGAAACAATGCACAGTGTACTGAGCACTCTCTGCTCACTGGAAGCTCTATACAGGACCCGTGAACCGTTCTCACACTGGAGAGCAGGTCCTGTGCATCCAGTGAGTAGTGAGTGTTCACAGTGGTGCTATCAAATTAATGCGGTGAGTTCCTTTTTTTCCCCTCCTTAACACAAGTTGGGGGGGGGGAGTTAAAGGGGTTGTCCGAGCTTTTAATATTGATGACCTATCCTCAGGATAAGTCATCAATATCTGATCAGTCCGACACCGGGCTCTCTTCTTGTTCGCTGCTGGCTTAGCCGGTGAGCTACTAGCCAGATGGCAACCCTAGTTACACCACTGGCTTACACCATTTTTAGGATTGGGCCACTGTATTTGTGCAGACTTAACCTACAAAAAATTAGGCAAACTTCAAGGGTAAACCCATGCATAGGAAAAATTTCCACAGCTATTCCACAAGTATCGGCATGGAAATCTGCTGCAGTAAATCTATACCAGATCATGTGGATTTGGGTGCAAGTTTGCTTGCAGATTTCAGCTGGGTCACTTAGCAAGTGGAGAATTTTTTTTTTTAAATTACCATACTCCCCTCCCCTGGCACTTACCTGGCAATCTTGCCTACTGCCATGCTGGTTTCTGTAGGACCCGCTCTCATCCCATGTGACTGCGGCAAAAGGACAATCGGCAGCGACTCCCAGAATATGGATAATGAGCACCATGATATCCCACGAAAGAGAAATTAATGCAGTGATGTCATAATGCAGGGGTAATGGCCAAATAAAGTAGTATTACGGGTATAATATTCACAGCCACAAAGAACGTAAATGCTATGAAGTCAAAGGAAAGGGTAATTGCACATTGTGTTGTACAGGAATAATCCCTACATTTATAATCTAGTGATGACCGTGCCGCAAGCCCTCATGGAGCGGAGCGGAGTATGGGAGTGGTAGTGTCTCTGGCTGCAGTAATTATTCACAGTGGCAATTCTTATGCCCCTTTCACACGAGCGGGAGACTCGCATGTCTCCCGCAACGCATCTACAGGGCTGGACTGGGTACAGACAGGGATCACATATAATGCTATGCGATCCCTGTCAGTGCCGAGTCCAGCCATGTAGATGCGTTGCGGGAGACATGCGAGTCTCCCGCTCGTGTGAAAGGGGCATTACTCTGCTGCTCCCTAGCACAGGGCTTGGTGCCCTTAGTGTTAAAAGTGTTGTACGGGTGCAGAGCACTACGCTTGGTGGTGGCTGGACCCCGGAAAAGCTGGGGTCCTCCGGCCACCACCTTCCCCGCTCAGGTGTAGGTGGACCTATCAGACAATGGGGGCATATCCTAGCTATATGCCGCCATTGTCTCAGATGGGAATACCCCTTTAAATGTGCTTATACACATTACAAGATCAGCTGTATAGGGGTATCCCTACTTTTCCTGGATGGCAGATGGCAGGAAATAGAAGGATTTGCTATGCTGCTTTTCCTTTACCCTTCTCATCCTACTCAATCATGCTCTCCAGGCCCCTATGTTATTCTTTTAGCCGAACTTCATTATTAGGCTGTGGTTGCATTTCTGCCCGACTCTAGGGTTATACTGTAAATGTGCTCCTCATCCTTGTCTTTATCGTCCATAATGTCAATCTGTATGTGGCTAAGGCTTGCCAGCGTGCCAAGCTTGTCCTTGCAATCATTCATGAAATACAGACAGAAAAGCTGGCAAATCTCCCCGGCAAGGCAGGATATCGAATGTCTGCTAAGATTATGATTTGCTATCTGTCTGCCATCACAACTTCCAACAACTTGTCTAGGAAGACATATATAAAAGGGGAATTTCAGGCAAAGTGATCCACTGACAGCTTTTATTTACTTCTCCTGTGCAAATGAGTCTCTGACTGCTAATGAGATGCAGCAGAAAAGGCTGGCAGGAGAGAAGAATCTGAGGACCAGCCACCACAAGAGGTGCAAGACAACTTGTTTTCAATAGAAGGATATATAAGGAAGTGAGAAGAGATGATTACATAAAGGGATTCTATAACATTGTAACATAGAGGTAAAAAACTAAAGGTTATGCCTTCTGTTACATTTCAGACCCTGTATGCCAATATCTAGGGAATTTCTGTTGCTTACATACCACCAGTGTATTCTGCAGTGTTATACAGAGATCATCACTAGAGATGAGCGAGTAGTGAAATATTCGAAAGTTCGAAATTCGATTAGAATAGACCGCGATATTCGGCTATTCGACTGAATATCGAATCCCATTAAAGTCTATGGGAAAAAAATGCTCGCCACTTGGAAATCTCAATTCGACCACTTGGAGGTCACCAAGTCCACCCTGAAACCTCAGAAAAGGATGCCAACACTGCTGGAATGCAACTGGGACAGCAGGGGAAGCATGTCTGGGTGCATATAACGCGCCCAAGTTGCACTATTACGCCACTATCACAGCCTCTCAACAATACACTCCAAAGACAATGTAACCTCTCTGTAAAGTGAGACCATACAAGGAAACCTTCTTTCCTCTACATTGCCATGGACCCCAAGCCAAACTAGACAAAAAAGAAGATAAAATTCTGCACCCCTTAAAATCACGTTGCCTATGACAACCACAGATGGCATAGGCAAGGGGGAAAGCAATCAAGCCATCACTATTTTTCCCTCTGTGCCATCCCTGCCTTGCCCAGGCACATGTCCCAAAACATCATCCACGCCCGAGTAACACGGTTACTGCAAAAGGCCATTTGACCACCAACACTTTGGTTTGAGGCCGGGGATGCTACATCTCCCTGACGGCACACTGGGTGAATGTTGTGGAGGCGGGGACGGGCAAACCTGCTACCCCCACCCAAGTTTTGGGCCTTGGTTCTGTCTGGATTTCCGCAACCCTTACAGACAGCTCGGCAAACCCCTCCTTCTCCTTCTAGATTTGTTAAATCTGTCCACCACCCAGTCAAGTCCACAAAGTCCAGTCTCGTCGATAGCCTGCAGAAACTGCAGGGACCTCACTCTGACCCTCCTTCCTCCCACCCTGCCCAATGTTATCAACCCAGTGTTCCCACCCATGCAAGAATCGCAGGAGCTATCTGAGGATTTTGTTTGTTCTGATGCCCAAACACTGGAGCAAGCTCCATCTCTAGCTGATGGTGGTGTGGAACGGGCACTAAAGTGTAAAATGATTAGGGACGATGATGAGACACAGTTGCCAGCAAGGGAGGCTGTTGGAGCAAAGTGAGGCAGTGTAAGAGGAGGTGGTTGAGTATGACGAAGTCAGTGACCCGACCTGGCCCAGTGTCATGTCTAGCAGGTAAAGCAGTGGGGATGTTGAGGGATGCGTAGGACCGCAAAAGGCAGGAAGAGGCCGTGGGCTGGCCAGAGGCTCATGGAGAAGGCAGGCTAGAGCCCGCAGGGCCGCATCTCTTCCCTATAACAGGCCCCCACACAAAGCTCTCCCATCGAGGGCTCTTAGGTCCTTGTTGTGAAAATATTTTAATGAGTGCGCAAAGTTAGCTTGAGGTGAGCCCTCGAAAAAATTATATGGAGGCCCAAGAGGTGAGCCCTCGAAAAAATTAAGTGGAGGCCAAAGAGGTGAGACCTCTTAAAAATTGTATTAAGGCCCAAGAGGTGAGCCATAATAAAAATTGTTTGTAGGCCCAAGAGGTGAGACCTCTTAAAAATTGTTTGTAGGCCCAAGAGGTGAGCCATGAGAAAAATTGTTTGTAGGCCCAAGAGGTGAGACCTCTTAAAAATTATGTGGAGGCCAAAGAGGTGAGACCTCTTAAAAATTGTTTGTAGGCCCAAGAGGTGAGCCATGAGAAAAATTGTTTGTAGGCCCAAGAGGTGAGACCTCTTAAAAATTATGTGGAGGCCAAAGAGGTGAGACCTCTTAAAAATTGTTTGTAGGCCCAAGAGGTGAGACCTCTTAACAATTGTATTAAGGCCCAAGAGGTGAGCCATAATAAAAATTGTTTGTAGGCCCAAGAGGTGAGACCTCTTAAAAATTGTTTGTAGGCCCAAGAGGTGAGACCTCTTAAAAATTGTATTAAGGCCCAAGAGGTGAGCCATAATAAAAATTGTTTGTAGGCCCAAGAGGTGAGACCTCTTAAAAATTGTTTGTAGGCCCAAGAGGTGGGACCTCTTAAAAATTGTTTGTAGGCCCAAGAGGTGAGCCATGAGAAAAATTGTTTGTAGGCCCAAGAGGTGACACCTCTTAAAAATTATGTGGAGGCCAAAGAGGTGAGACCTCTTAAAAATTGTTTGTAGGCCCAAGAGGTGAGCCATGAGAAAAATTGTTTGTAGGCCCAAGAGGTGAGACCTCTTAAAAATTATGTGGAGGCCCAAGAGGTGAGACCTCTTAAAAATTGTTTGTTGGCCCAAGAGGTGAGCCATGAGAAAAATTGTTTGTAGGCCCAAGAGGTGAGACCTCTTAAAAATTATGTGGAGGCTAAAGAGGTGAGACCTCTTAAAAATTGTTTGTAGGCCCAAGAGGTGAGACCTCTTAAAAATTGTTTCTAGGCCCAAGAGGTGAGCCATAAATATATATATTTTTTTTATTTTACGGAGCAATTCTAAGGCGGTTAAGGAGGAGGAGGTGGAGGAGGAAATGGCACTTCATACAGATGGCACTTCACTTTTGGCTGCTTTCCACTGTTGGAGAAGAAAAGTCCGGGTCAATCCACTTGCTGTTCATTTTGATTAGCGTCAGCCTGTCGGCACTGTCGGTTGACAGGTGGCTGCGCTTATCGGTTATAATGCCCCCGGCTGCGCTGAACACCCTTTCTGATAGCACGCTGGCGGCAGGGCAGGCAAGCACCTCCAAGGCGTACAGGGACAGTTCCAGCCACGTGTCCAACTTGGAGACCCAGTAAGTGTAGGACGCCGAGGGATCGGGGAGGACAGGGGTACGGTCTGCCAGGTACTCCCGCAACATCCGCCGATACTTGTCCCTCCTGCTGATAGCGGGCCCCGCAGTGATGGAAGTTGCACGAGGGGGTGCCATGAACGTGTCCCACACCTTGGAGAGTGTTCCCCTGGTGGCTGTGGGCCTGATCGATGTTGTGGGACTCTGGGAGACCCTCTCCTCTCTGCCGCCAGCGATGGTGGGTGGGAAAATCTCCATCATGTTCTGCACGAGTTCCCTCTGGTATTCC
The DNA here is from genome assembly GCA_900303285.1 of Rhinella marina. Lineage (NCBI taxonomy): Eukaryota > Metazoa > Chordata > Amphibia > Anura > Bufonidae > Rhinella > Rhinella marina. Next base: position 150,993 of record ONZH01029548.1, on the reverse strand, counting down.
AGCAATCGATTCGTCCTCTCCTCTACCGGAATAAAAGAGGAGACGTTATCTTTATACCGGGGGTCCAGGAGTGCGAAGACCCAGTACAGTTTGTTCTCCACTATCCGGACAACACGTGTGTCCCGGGAAAAGCAGCCCAGCATGAAGTCAGCCATGTGTGCCAGACTCTGAATAGGCATGACGTCACTGCCCCCACCAGAAGGATCACTTGCCATTTCCTCCTCTTCCTCTTCCGCCTCCTCTCCGCCCCATCCGCGCTGAACCAATGGGACGCACACAGCCTGACTGCTACCCTCGCCGCCAGCATCCGCCTCCTCTTCCACAGCCACCTCCACGTCGTCCTCCTCCTCCTCATCCTCCTCCTCCTCCTGCAACTGCCACCGAGAAGCAGACAAAAGTGTGGTCTGACTGTGTAGCTCCGTTGCGTCTCCTCCTACCCCCGTCTCCTCTGCGTGCAATGCGTTCTCCCTTATTGCGATGAGCGATTCTTTAAGGACGCATAGGAGCGGGATGGTTACGCTCACTATAGCGTCCTCGCTGCTGACCTTCTTGGTGGACTCCTCAAAGATACGCAGTACATCGCATATGTCTGCCATCCATGGCCACTCGTGGTTGGCAAACTGAGGGAGCTGAGTTGGAGGCACGCGTGGATTCATAATCTGGTACTCCATCAATGCTCTCTGCTGCTCACACACCCTGGCCAACATGGAATAGGTGGAATTCCAGCGAGTCGGCAGGTCGCACAACAGCCGATGTTCAGGCAAATGGAGGCGTTGCTGGAGTTTTTTTAAGCTAGCAGCAGCTACAGTTGACTTCCGAAAGTGAGCGCACAAGCGCCGCACTTTCACCAGTAGCTCTGCCAGGTTGGGGTAAGTCTTTAGAAATTTTTGGACTACCAGATTAAAAACGTGGGCCAGGCATGGTACGTGATTGAGTTCGGCAAGCTCCAGAGCCGCCACCAGGTTACGGCCGTTATCGCACACGACCATGCCTGGTCCTAGCTGCAGCGGCGACAGCCACATCTCCGTCTGCTGCAATATGGCGTCCCTTAACCTCTGGGGCGCTGTGCTTCCTGTCGCCCAAGCTGATGAGCTTAAGCACCGCCTGCTGACGTCTCCCCGCGCCAGTGCTGCAACGCTTCCAGCTAGCGGCTGAGGGCGATGTTAAGGCAGAGGAGGAGGAGGAGGAGGAGGAAGAGGAGGGGGTTTATCAGAACCCGTGCTGGCAATCTTGGGCGGGGGTGGTAGGTAGGCCGTCTCTGTTTGCGACCCCGTCCCCGCTTCCACTACATTCACCCAGTGTGCCGTCAAAGAGATGTAGCGTCCCTGGCCGCAAGCGCTTGTCCACGAGTCGGTGGTCAAGTGGACCTTTGCGCTGACTGCGTACCTCAGGGCCCGCCTGATGTTACGCGACACGTGCTGGTGCAGGGCGGGGACGGCACTCCGGGAAAAGTAGTGGCGGCTGGGGACGGAATAGCGAGGTGCGGCAGCCGCCATCAGGTCGCGGAAGGCCTGCGTCTCCACAAGCCTAAACGGCAACATCTCCAGGGCCAGCAGTTTGGAGATGTGGCAGTTTAAGGCTTGGGCTTGGGGGTGACTCGAGGCGTACTTCCGCCTGCGGTCGAACGCCTGTGAGATGGACAGTTGATGGGACGAGGAGTGTGAAGGTGCAGGCGAAGAGGCGGGGGAAGGGGAGGCTGAAGGAGAAGGCCCCAAAGTAGCCGAGGCAGAGGCAGATGTGGAGGTGTCCTGGCTGGAGGTCTGGACCGCAGTGGCAGCACACAACAAAGGGGAAGAGGCAGTGGCAGTAGGACCGGGCGCAGGTTGTATTGCGTTTGCTCTCTCCCACTCAGCCTAGTGCTTGACTTCCAAGTGACGCCGCATGCCTGAGGTGGTCAGATTGCTCTTCTCAGAGCCCCTACTCAGTTTTGAGTGGCAGAGTGTGCAAACCGCGCTCAGTTTGTCATCCGCACAAACATTAAAAAATCTCCACACCACAGAAGTACGAGGCCTCGATGGGGAGCTTCACGCGACTGCCCGCTGCCGGGAACAGCTTCGGCCGTGCTGGCTGTGGCCTCACTACTCTGTCTGGACTGTCCTCTGCCTCTGGACATCCCTCTGCCTGTGGACATCCCTCTGCCTGTGGACATCCCTCTGCCTCTGGACATCCCTCTGCCTGTGGACATCCCTCTGCCTGTGGACATCCCTCTGCCTCTTGCTGCCTTTTTCGGTGCTGCGCAGACCACCACCTCTCCACTGCTTTCCCCGCTGGACATCACCCCTGGCCAAGTGGGGTCGGTCATTTCGTCATCCACCACCTCCTCTTCCTCACTCTGCTCCTCCTCCTGCCCACTGGACATTCCAACAGCCTCCCTTGATGGCAACTGCGTCTCATCATCATCATCGCTCATGATAACAGATGCTGGTTCAGGGTCCACATCAGCAGGAGATGGCGAAAACTCAAGTGTTTGGGCATCACTACAAACAAATTCCTCTGCTAGCTCCTGGGATTCTTCCGGCACATCTGAAAAAGGACCCGAAAAGAGCTCCTGGGAGGGGTCAATGGTGGGATGACTCTGTTGGCCAGGTGTGGAGGAAGGAGGGTCAGAGTGAGACTGTGTGGATGACTGGCTGGTGGACAACTGTGTGGAAGCGCTATCGGCTATCCATTGCACCACCTGTTCAACCTGCTCAGGCCTCAACAGCGGTGTAACCCGCCCCCTGCTTAACTGTCCCATAAAGGCAGGGATTCTGGATGAGTGGGATCCTGGCTGCCCCTCACCAGCACGCATTGTATCCCCACTGGCTTCAACAAGGCCCCCAACAGCATTTCCGCGCCCCCGTCCTCGTCCACGTCCGATTCCGCTAGCCCTACGCATTTTTTTTTTTGGTTACAATATTTTGCCTTCACAGCCATATACTACCAGTTCAGACGGTGTGTATTAACACCACGTATATAAAATACTTTTGCAAGCACGCAGAACGCACAGTACAGTAGACAAAGAAAAGGCCTTTTTTTTTTTATATTTCTAGGTACACAGCCGTGTACTAACAGGTCAGACGGTGTGTATTAACACCACGTATATAAAATAATTTTGCAAGCACGCAGAACGCACAGTACAGTAGACAAAGAAAAGGCCTTTTTTTTTTTATATTTCTAGGTACACAGCTGTGTACTAACAGGTCAGACGGTGTGTATTAACACCACGTATATAAAATAATTTTGCAAGCACGCAGAACGCTCAGTACAGTAGACAAAGAAAAGGCCTTTTTTTTTTTATTTCTAGGTACACAGCCGTGTACTAACAGGTCAGACGGTGTGTATTTACACCACATATATAAAATAATTTTGCAAGCACGCAGAACGCTCAGTACAGTAGACAAAGAAAAGGCCTTTTTTTTTAATATTTCTAGGTACATAGCCGTGTACTAACAGGTCAGACGGTGTGTATTAACACCACGTATATAAAATACTTTTGCAAGCACGCAGAACGCACAGTACAGGTGCCAAAGAAAAGGCCTAGTTTTTTAATATTTCTAGATACACAGCCGTGTACTAACAGGTCAGACGGTGTGTATTAACACCACGTATATAAAATACTTTTGCAAGCACGCAGAACGCACAGTACAGTAGACAAAGAAAAGGCCTTTTTTTTTTTATATTTCTAGGTACACAGCCGTGTACTAACAGGTCAGACGGTGTGTATTAACACCACGTATATAAAATACTTTTGCAAGCACGCAGAACGCACAGTACAGTAGACAAAGAAAAGGCCTTTTTTTTTTATATTTCTAGGTACACAGCTGTGTACTAACAGGTCAGACGGTGTGTATTAACACCACGTATATAAAATAATTTTGCAAGCACGCAGAACGCTCAGTACAGTAGACAAAGAAAAGGCCTTTTTTTTTTATTTCTAGGTACACAGCCGTGTACTAACAGGTCAGACGGTGTGTATTTACACCACATATATAAAATAATTTTGCAAGCACGCAGAACGCTCAGTACAGTAGACAAAGAAAAGGCCTTTTTTTTTATTTCTAGGTACACAGCCGTGTACTAATAGGTCAGACGGTGGGTATTTACACCTGGTATACAAAAAGGGTATTGCAGGCACACAGAACCCAGAACACTAGAGCCAAATAAACTGTATTTAAAAAAAAAAAAAAGTACACAGCCGTATACTGCCAGAAGATCAGATGGTGCATATACACACTAGGTATATAACAGGGTTTTGCGGCCAAAAAGAACGCAGAACAGTAGTGCCAAATATAGTTTGGTATGTAGCAGAGCACCTAATACACCACTAATGCCTCTCTCTGTCCCTACTCCAGCAGCTATCCCTGAATACAGCAGCCGTTCTCTGCAGAGTGTATATGGTAGTAAAGCTATCACTGTACTGCACTATAGTAGCCCTGATAAGGGCTTTTAATCACGCTCCTGCCTGTCCAACAGCTAAAACCTATCTCTCCCTTCTCCAGCCTCTGTCCCTGACTAAGTTCACGCAGCATATGCGAACGAGCAGGAAGAGCTGAGTTTTTAATATTCGAGGTCACGTGGTTTTTCCAGCCAATCCATGTAGACGCCGTTTTCGCGCTGCCAGCGTGCTCCGCGGGCCTGTCATACCCCCCCTGCATGGTGATTGGTGGAAAAAGAGCGCCAGGGAAGGTGGGAGGGGAAACGAATTCTAAGTGCTCCATCGCCGTTATACTCGATTGAAATCGAGTATGCCGAATAGCGTAGTATTCGATCGAATACTGGCTCGACTGTAACCACTGAGTCAACAAATGGCTTCCAAGTTGTAAAGCAGTGACTGCATCCTGCTCTTTTAAAGACTACAAAGCATAGTAGCCAGTATAACAACCCAGTCACTGCTTTATAGCAAAGAACATGGTGCTTTACAGAGCCACCACACAGTAGTACACAAAATGCCTACAGATCCATAATATGGACCAGTAGTGAAGATCAGTGCATTTAGCAATGTTACATGCATGAACCCTTATTCAATATGGAAAGTGATTAATTAGCATGTGATATTTATTATGTATATACAACCTATACAGTCACATGTGTCATTCCAGCATGTCAGTCTTACACTTACCTTCCGTATAGGCTCCAAATTGAGCATAAATCACACTCCAAACACACCTCAAAGACATGCTGTCATCACCAGTCATTTTTTCCAACCTGATGTCTCTCCGCTAACACGCAAGTTCACACAGTCACACAAATCTCTCAGGGGTGTATTCTCTTTGCAAAATAAAATAATCACGTGAAAAAAATCACGTGAATCAACAGGTAAAACACTCTTTCAAAGGTTATGGATTCTTTGAGCATACAAGAACTAAGCATTAAAGTGTAACTGTCATATTTTTTCATTTGCTAGTTTAATAGAGCTAGGCATGTATACCCAAGTTGTCAAAAGATCTGTAATTACCTTATAATGACACCTTTCATTAATGTCTCCTGTCCCTTTCCACTGGTCCCTTAAAAGACCGTTGCTATGGCTTATCTAAGAAGACAGGAAGACAGAGGGGCGGTCCTCCACACTGCATGCCTGCATTAGGCTTCAGTGTGAGGAGGCGTGTCTCGCAATAATCCAATCTGATTGGCTGGTAGGAAGCTGCTGGCTACAGCATGTGTGTATGTGAAGTGAGGGAAGGCAGTTTAGACCTCAGAGAACTGGCAGAGGAGCCATCTTGAGAAGATCCTCATATTGTAGGGTTCAAAACATCCGTAAATAAGGGAAAAACTCAAGGAAAACAGTGGTATATGAAGAAACTAAAGATTGCTTTATGCATAATACTCAAGCAACAGTAACATATTTTGATTTTTTGATGAAAATTGATTTTTTGATGAAAACATGACAGTTACACTTTAAAGTTTAAAGCTTTCATAAGAAAGGACAGGGTTTACAAGAATATAAAAAGAGAAAAAATAAAATGAGCTACAAAACAAGCAAAACAGTTACACAATATAAGGGGCACAATAATAGGAGACCTAACACAATTTTGCTTCTCTGTCTGAGGGTGGTAGGGAAATGGAACACACTACCCTCAAAATATGTGAACCCTGATTTCTTGTTTCAAACATGTTTTTATATATTCAGTTCTTGGCTTAGGTTTCAGAGCTGCCCTTCTTATCCAAATCTCTGGTATGTGACTGGACAGTGACGGCAAGTAAGATGAATTTTGAATAACTATACTGTAACTCCACCACTAGTATATTGGGAAGTTTGGTTTATACAAGCAGGGGTCCATTTGTACCATCTTTTAAGCTTGTACAAGTCAGAGCCAAGTATCAAAAGCCTCACTCTCTCTTTTCCTTTGGTTCCTGTAATAAAATAACCTGGACAGTTCACAAGAAGTGTATTCTCTTTGCAAAAGAATCACGTGACAAATATGTATATGTATATCAAATATGTACTATGTTGCTTTTCATTACATATCCAATATGATGTTATAACATATGATGGAATGCCATAATCTGTGATGCTTCAGAGACATTTAAGGTCTGTTACATTGTATTGTACACAAGTTAAAAATTTGGATTCCATATTGGAAAGAGGAATAAAGAGTTCCCCCCTCTTTAGGGCTCATGAACATGAACATATTTTTTGTCCGTGTCCATTCAATTTTATTTTGGTGGCCCGTATGCGGAACCATTCACTTCAATGGGGCCACAAAAAATGGAAATGACTCCGTGTGCATTCCGTGTTCGTTTGTCCACATTGCCATTCCGCAAAAAAATAGAAAATGTCTTATTATTGTCCGCATTTCAGGCAAGTTAGGACTGTTGTATTAGGGGCCGTCCTTTCCGTTCAGCAAAATGTGGAATGAACATGGCAGATATCCGTATGCGGACCGCAAAACGCCAAGGGTCCTGTGCATGAGCCCTTATTCCATTTTTCCTTTTAAGAAGATAGGAATCCCATAATCTCCAGAGAGGTGAAGAGTGCTAGGACAGTTTCAAATCAGAATAAAAATGTGTGTATTAGAAAGTTGCTTTACATTTCTTGAATCCTTAGGTTAGATTCGCACAGGATGGAAATGCTGTGAACTTTATCTGACAGATTTACAGTGCAAAAATTATGAACAAAATACAATACAAGGCAAATGGATGAGAATTTTTCTCACACAAATATTGTCAAATACTGACACGGATCGGTTGGTTGATTTTTTTGCAGACTTTCCTAATTGATTTCAATAAATCTGCAATAATATTTTTGTTGAGGGTTCTGCCATTATTTACTTGCTAATCGGTAGCAAAATCCTTAAAGGGGTATTCCCATCTCAGACAATGGGGCCATATCACTAGGAGCGCCCCTACAATCTTCAGGGGTCTGTTCTCGATGTAGGTGCGGGACCCGCATCTATCAGACAATGGGGGCATATCCTAGCAATATGCCCCCATTGTCTGAGATGGGAATTTTTTTTTTTCCGCATAATCCACTGGAAAATCTGCATCACCAACTCCCCTCCAAAAAACAGTTTGGTGTAGATTTATTTACCTTGAGAATTTCCCAGCATATTTACAAATCTGAAGCATGCGCATGTCTATCCACCGGTGTGTATTAGAACAATGAAAATTTAGGAGTGGAATCTACATAAAAAATTTTTGTATGGTTATCTCTTTGTAGCGTTTCTTGGTGTTGATTTTGACACAAATTTTGATTTGGTTTTTATGCGTCCCATCAATTTCAATAGGAATGCCCTTATGGAATCCACAATAAGAATGAACATGTTGCTTTTTTATTCCACAACAAGGAATATCAACTAATGAACGAGAAAAAAAAAGCTTCATATGAACTACAGTACAACTACAGAGTTGCATGCAGGGGACTGGGAACTTAAAATGGTCCTAGAAAAAATGCTAAAAGTGGCTCCGTTTTGTAGTCAGGTCCAAATTGATGGAAGGCAGGACCAGCAATACCATATTGTGGCACATTATACCGCCCCAACAGAGCCAAATACCACAGTCCATCACAAAATACCACCAGGGGCACAAAATACATCCCAAAAACTTCCACTGACCGGCCATTAGGAGGGCCCAGGTGGCCCCCTGGGCATGGGCCCAACAGGAAATTCCTCTGTAAGTTCTATGGCCAATTCCCCCATGAATGCATGGCAATTAATAAGAAAGCCCCACTGAAAATTAATTAAAGCACTTTAAAATTCTAAACATGTGAAGAGCAATCATTTAACCAGATTTTTAGATTAGATTTATTATCTAGGGTGTCGAACTCATTTCACTGAGGGCCACATCAAGCAGTCCTATGTAACACCACAGACAGCTGATGGCTCCCTACTTCACCATCATGTTCAACTGCATCTTCGTCCTGAGGATACAGATAAAGTTTAGAAGTGGAACATGCAGGGTTTCGGACAGCTCGCAACCACGGTCCATCATTCGAGTATCCCTGTGCAAGACCATCAAACTGCCATACACATTAGATAAGCTTTAGCAGAACTCTCCGCTTTTGGCAGCATGGTCCAGCCACCTAATGTGTAGAATTGTCCCAACCTTTCCCCAGAGAAGAAAGATTGGACAGTTATATTTCAACATGCCCTTGTTCTCAGGGGAGATAAGCTGTCATCAAAGGCACCTGAGTGAAGCTGGAATGTGTATTGGGATGGTCACAAGGTTTCGGCTGACAGCTATTTACAGTATAAAGTCTTGCTTTAGAATCTCTTCAACATCTAGTACACCATAGTTTTCCTGAGTTGAGCAGAATACATTTTCTCTGAATCCTAACATCTAGCAGTAGAACTTTCTAAATCCTACCTCCATGGAGTCTTGGTTTTCGATATCTTACACTGATGAAAGCTAATAAGACTGAAACAGTTGTATGCATGTAGGAATACATGGCTTGTTAAGCAGTATCTGTATATGCAGTAAATATATCCCAGCTGAACAGTTAACCACCAAGTGCATAAAAGTACAATGCATTTCTACCTCTGTTTCCCAGAAAAAAAGGTTAATTTTCATGTTTTCTGGATTTGTGATAAAATTAGCCTATAAAAACCTTTTGCTTTGCTTTGGTCTTGCTATATATTACAAAAAATATGTTTTTTTTCTCTTTGTCATGGAAGTGTCTACTCTTAACGCAGTTTTACAAATCCATTTCCTCAGCAAAGTCAATAAAACATCTCTAGTTTGTACATGGATAATCAGAAGAGAACATTGTAATGGGATTGTATTAAAGGAAATCTGTCACCGACATCATGGCAATTAAAGTCAAGCAATTGCCTAATAGCAAGTATTACCTTAATCCCAAGGGTACCTTTGTTTGAAAGATTGGGGTGTTCAATCTTCTTAAAACTGAGTTTGCTTGATATGTAAAGTAGGCAAGTAAGGAGCCCAGAGGGGCGTTATGTTCGTATGAAGGAGCCTAGGCATGACTGCTGTGCCCGAGCCCGCCTCCTCTCCGCCCTGACTGCAATGCGCACACCCACTCCCTTGCTAAGTCACATACGAACCATAACTCCGCCTGCCCTGACCCTGCTGCATCCGTTGAATCAGCGCGTGCTCTGCGTGTCAACTGGGCATGCGGTGAAGACATTGAAGCACTTCTGCTTCTTCGATTCGGGCAGAGGCTGCGATGCAGCAGGGTCAGGGCAGGCGGAGTTATGGTTCGTATGTGACTTAGTAAGGGAGTGGGCGGGCGCATTGCAGTCAGGGCGGAGAGGAGGCGGGCTCGGGCACAAACGGCAGGCGTGCCTGGGCTCCTTCATACGAACATAACGCCGCTCTGGGCTCCTTACTTGCCTAATTTACATATCAAACAAACTCAGTTTTAAGAAGATCGAATACCCCAATCTTTCAAACAAAGGTACCCTTGGGATTAAGGTAATACTTGCTATTAGGCAATTGCTTGACTTTAATTGCCATGATGTCGGTGACAGATTTCCTTTAATACAATCCCATTACAATGTTCTCTTCTGATTATCCATGTACAAACTAGAGATGTTTTATTGACTTTGCTGAGGAAATGGATTTGTAAAACTGCGATAAGAGTAGACACTTCCATGACAAAGAGAAAAAAAACATATTTTTTGTAATATATACAGTTTTGTGCCAAAATTTGAGACTTTTTGCTGTATTATACCACCCTTGACAAGTGGGTATGTTTAGTATGTTAGTTTCACACCAGATTCATTATTGTGACTTTTTAAAAAAAATTGCTAGTCGCTAATCAGTTAAATCATTCTAATGGGGGGAAGCATTTCTAAATATCTTGCAATGTTTGATAAATTTGGAGCACCTTTCACCAACATTGACCAACAGTTAAAGCAAAACTGACCTTAAAAAGTTGCCTCATGATCCATTCCCCCCTTGAATTACTTTAAAGGGGTTTTCTGAGATTTTTTTTACTGATGACCTATCCTTAGGTTAGGTCATGGGTATCTGATAGGTGGGAGTCCGACACCTGACAGGACCCCTGCCGATCAGCTCTTCAAGAAGGCAGGGGCTCTCCTGTGAGTGTTGTGGTCTTCTCACTGCTTTTCCTAGGCCAATGACATCACGTTCGTCGGTCACGTGGCCTAGGAGCTGCTTAACCCCAGTCAAGTGAATGGGGCTGAGCGTGATACCAAGCACGGCGCTGTGTTTGGTGAGCTGTGAGAAGACAGCTGATCGGCGGGGGGTCCCGGGTGTCGTACCCCCACCGATCAGATACTGAACACCTATCCTGAGGATGGGTCATTCTATTAAAATGTCGAAAAACCCTTTTAAGCTTTTGGGCTTGTCATTGTCAGACACCTAGACCTCAGTTCTAAGGATTTTCACAGTCTTCTGCCTCCTCTCCTAGTCACGTCTTAGCTTCCAAGGCAGTCACTAGCAGATCATTGAAATATCAGTGGGAAGCCATTTGATCTCAATTTGAACACTGTGCTTAATACTATGTAGTCGTTTTTTTCTTCACGGAGCAATTACTGTCAGCGCGTTGTTGTCAGCGAGATGCACAAGTTCTTCCCAACCTTCAGACCAAAGAATATCGACAGGCTGCCCATTGAAATTGAGCTGTGTTGTATAGTCCACAGGGATCATTGCTGCTCCAGCACTCTTTGAAGGATGTCAATGCCGTCATCTTTGGGCTCGAGCTGCCAGCAGTTTGTTGACCCTTAAGTCTCGGCTGGTCAATACTCAGGTGCATGTATTGACAGCGGTATTGACAGACCTCTCATTGCTTGGTGAGGATAGGACAGGCAATTGTGTACGTTGAAATGCTGTAAAGATTCAGAGAGAAACCTTCACTTTAATATTGACAAGGTAAATAGAGAGAGGTAAAAGGAGAAAGTGCTCATAGCGGGCTGACTTAACCCTTCTCTACCGCCTCAGTCTATTCCTTTTTCATTGTCTTCACGTTAAGTGACTCTTCATAGGTTCTGCACTTGTTCATGCACATATTTATTTGCTTCTCCTTCTACATTATTTAAGCGCTCAAAACGCTTTTCTTCGATTTGGCGCATCTGCCTAATAAACCCTTCTTTTATTACAGTACAATCTTTTCCCTTAGACATACTTAGAAATATGTTTCTGTACTTTAACATTCTGCTACTAGGGGGTCAATCACTATATAAAAGTATATGGCTCTTATTACGCCCCTAGTGGCGACAACAGGCAGCTAAATTTATGTCAAAGAAGAAAAAGAATAACAATATTCTGCACTTAAAAAATTAACATGAAAGCCTTATCATATATATTCGGAACACAATGCAAATCATTTATTAGAAAAAATATCATAACTATACATGTAACAGACCTGCTAGGATTGGCGAGATGGCTGAGTAGCGGGCGCATGCTCATTAATGCACTATAGGACTCAAACTACTGGCAAGCTACGCAGCGTAGTGGGCGCCTGCGCAGTGCTGAAACAGGTACGCTCGGTTTGGCGGGAGAAAGGGATATTTAAATAGCCCTGCCATATACCTATTTGAGAAGGCAGAACTAAGCATCGACCGGCCACATCATATATTTGGCTATTATGCCTTTAACTAGGGATGAGCGAACTTTTGAAAAGTTCGGTTCGGTTCGGTTCGGCGAATTTTCTTGAAGTTCGGATTCGTACGAACCGAACCTAAAACGAACCTTGCTATAACGGCTGAATAATTGCTGCAACAATAATGGGAGTCTGGTAGGGTATAGTTTCGTTTACTTGCTGTTGCTATTCCAATGAAAAAAGTAGAAAAAATCAAAGTGACTTCAACAACGGCGACGGAAAATATACGCATATTTGAGAATTTAAACTAATGCGTACGCTAATGCGAACATTCATAATAAAGTAACGAACATACAGTGTAGCGTTGTCAAAGGTACGCTACTTAACTGAATATGTACGCATTAGCTTACAAATACACTGCGTCTGCGAACATTCCTACTCCAGTAACGAACATACAGTGTAGCGTTGTTAAAAGTACGCTACTTGACGGAATACGTACGCAAGCTAAGAATATGCACGCTTGTAAAAATCAGTTTTTATACATGACAAAAAGTTGATGTTGAGTTCAGCACAGGACAGTCAACGTTAAAAAAAACCCTCTAACATTACAGCTAGTCTAGTAGGATACGGATACGGTGAAATAGACAGACAACCTCACCCACAGAATCCATGAGGTGAAGAAAGGACATTTAAAAAGGCACAAATTCAAGAAGGCTTTATGCCAGTTCCATTATACAAAAATATGTGTCCATTATTCATGAAATGGACACCTCACTGCCACTCGCTTTACAAATTGACGCAACTACTCTGGTGTAAAACCAGTTTAATATGGGCCTATGGCTGTTGGCAAGACATATATATATCTTTGTTACACCAGTTTGATGTCCTAACCGAGTGCAGCGCCCAAACCAATGGATGTATGCTTTTTTTTTTTTTTAGTGCTGTCACCAGCTGGCTTAAAGGATAAGTCTGTGCAATTTATAAGGCCCCATTCACACGACCGTAAGTGAATGGGGCCGTATCTATCCGCAAAATCGCGGATAGATACGGCCCCATTCACTTACAGTCGTGTGAATGGGGCCTAAGTTTCTGGGTCAAATAAGGGCACAGAAAGTAATTAATTGCCTCGACTTATCTTTTAAAATGGGTAGGGGAAAAACCCCTGATGGGGTATGGGAGTGACCTTCCCACCCTCTCTTTGGTCACTCCCAAAAAACCTCACCCTATGGGTACCTTCACATGGGTCTGCGGGTCTGCTGAGTAAAATCCACAGGGCATTTTTATACCGTTCACCAAACGGCGTTCAGTACTATGGTGCCGTCCGGACATACACAGTTCTACGCTGAACTGGGTATTTGCGTACAGCCCCATAGTACTGAAGGTGGCATAAAATCAGCCAACGATGCGCTGTGGATTTTATGCAGCAGAGAACCACAAAAAAGCATCCCATTGTAAAGGCACCCGTAAATAAGGCAAGTAAACCTGCCATTCAGCAACTGTTTGTTGCTGTAACTAAGTGTGGAGGTTTTTTATATCACAGTTGAAGGACAGCAGCCTCCGTGATATATACCCCATAGACAGACTTATTCCACGCATGACTGCATGAGAGGCGTGAAATCATTCGCACAGAGAAGAACCCCTTCGGGATTTGCGGTGCGAGATTTTACTACTCTCATGATATCAACAAAATACCTCAAGAACAGTTAGTACCCGCTCACAAAACGGTGAGTAGTGTTCCTTGGCACGGGTGCGAGGGATAGAACCCCACGGCTATAGTTCACAAGAGGTGAAATCCCCACTTTGTGAAGCATAGTCGTGGGGATTATTTTAGGGATGGTACTGTTCTTGGGGTATGGGTTGGACGGTGCACCGGTGTGAGGCATTAAGCTGGTGTGGAGATGTTAAATGGCCAACACACCATGGGCATTACATTTGGAGATGGGGTTCTGTTTATTTAAATGTATCCGAATTAAGTAGGGAATTTTTAAGGTGATTTTTTTTTTAATTTGAGGTCTAAGGGGGGAACATTACTTAATAAGTTAAATTAAGGATTTTTACGTTGGGCACATATTTGGGATCTTAAGGTAATTTTCTTGGACACACGGATTGCCATGCAAGACGGGTGACTGATGACTTAGTCATTCACATCAGGCAGGGGGGTGGTATAATCCGATGTAATCCAGGCACGATTCATTTTTATAAAAGTCAGCATCTCAACACTGTGGCAAGAGAGCCTCGTTCTTTGCGGTGTTACAATGTTACCCGCCACACTGAACACCCTCTCTGACGCGACACTACTGGCTGGGCAGGACAGCAGAGCCAAAGAAAACTCTGCCAGTTGAGGCCAAATGTCCAGTTTCTCTGCCCAGTACTGCATAGGGTTGGTGACACTTTGGGGCAGGGTACAATCCAGGTAGGCAGTGACCTGGTGGGTGAGCTCATGCTGGTCCACGCCATGAGTCCGGTGTTGTGCCCCCTCTTCAGCAGCTGGCTGCATGAAATCGCTCATCAGCGATTGGAGGCTGTAGCGACTTCTCACGCCTCCACTAGTGGTGGTGGTAGTGGAGCGCGCTGGTTCCCCCCGAGCGGATGTTGTCTGGGAACCTGGCTGGTCTCACTGGTAAGTAGAGACCAGCTGTCTGGTGAGTAGGTCCCGGTAGTACCCCAGTTTTGCCTCCCTCTCTGATGGTGGGAAAAATTCCGCCATTTTGCGGCGGAAGCGAGGGTCCACCAGGGTGGCCAGCCAGTATTGGTCCCTCTGGCGGATGTCCACAATCCGGCTGTCACTCCTCAGACACTCCCGTAGGCACCTTGCCATCCGCACCAAGGACAATGAGTGCCTCTCCTCTCCACTGTCCTCGGTATAGTTCCAGGGTCTGCTGGGGTCTTCCTCCGCTTCCTCTACCACCTCATCCTCCATCTCCTCCTGTGATTGAGAGGCAGAGAAGCCAGGTGGCGCTGTGTGGAATGGCTGGGCATGGACATCTTCCTCCTCCTCACCCTCCATCTGAACTTCATCCATCTCTGGGCTCAAGGCGATGTTCAGCCTTGGAGTGGTGGCCTGGGAATCCTCACTGATGATGCTTTTCAGCGCACTTTCCAGAACATGGAGGAGTGGGATGATGTCATTGATCCCATAGTCATTCCTGCTCACAAACAAAGTTGCGTCCTCAAAAGGGATCAACAATTGGCAGACTTCACGCATCATCTGCCAGTGTGTGACTTGGAAGTCGCAGTGTGGCGTGAAGCTGCCTGATTGCCCCATGAGGTAGTCTGTAACGGCTGACCTTTGCTCATACAGGCGGTCCAGCATATGGAGGGCAGAATTCCAGCGTGTTGGCACGTCGCAGATTAGCCGATGTTGGGGCAGACTGCGCTGTCTCTGGATCCTGAGCAGGGTGTTCCTTGCAGTGTAGGAGTGGCTGAAGTGTTTGCACACTCTGCGTGACATCCTCATAAGGTCTTGTAGTGCAGGAAATGATCTGAGAAACCTGTGCACTATGAGGTTTATCACATGTGCCATACAAGGTGTATGACTTAGCCCTCCCTGCTGCAATGCAGAGACAATGTTCCTCCCATTGTCTGCTACCACACTTCCCACCGTTAGTTGACGTGGGGTCAGCCACTGATCTACCTCCTCCCTGATGGTCCGGAGGAGCTCCTGCCCACTGTGTCTCCTTTCACCCAGGCTCACCAAATGGAGGACAGCCTGAGAGCGCCGGGCCTGACATCGGTGGTAAGACACCGGGGCAGGTTGTAATGCAGTAGAAGCGGCGGATGTTTGCAAGGTGGTGGAGGCAGAACTTCTGCTTCCCGATGCTGGCCCCCTAAAGCACCGTGGAGGTGACAGTGGCAAGAATGGGCCAACTTCCTGATGGTCTTCTGGGAGGATGTTGACCCAATGGGCAGTAACAGACATTTACTGCCCTTGGCCATAATTTGAGGACCAGACATCAGCACTCAGGTGCACACTCTTGGACACCGAGAGTCCCAATGAGTCGCCCACCTTTTTCTGCACATAACTGTGCAGTGCTGGGACAGCTTTTGCAGAGATGTAGTGGCGGCTGGGGACTCGCCATCTGGGGTGCGCACACACCATGAAATCCCTAAAAGGCTGGGAGTCCACGAGGTTGAAGGGCAGGGACTGAAGCACCAGCAGCTTAACCAGGTGTCCGGTCAGTTTTTGGGCCATGGGATGGCTGCTGGAATACACCTGACGTCTGCCCATGGACTCAGTCAGGGATTGCTGCCTCATTAGCGGTGTACATGGCAGTGACACTGTGCTGCTGCTGGCAACTGAGGCTGACGAGCCCTGAGTTCCAGTGAGAGGATGCTGCATGATGGGATCTGCAGTGTATGGTACATCATGACAGGAGGTGGTATTGGGGTCACGGTTCTTCCAGGCCTGTTGGTGTTGCCTTTCCATATGCTTTCGCATGGATGTTGTCCCCAGATTATCACCCCTACCACGACTGACCCTCTCATTGCACAGCAGGCACAAAGCAATATGCTTATCTGTCCCCAGGCGGAAGAACTGCCAGACTACTGAGGACCATGGTTTGCTGACAGCCACGGGGGGTCTTGCTGGCTGTTGACTGCCACTACTGCCTGAGGGTGCCCTCTCAGGACCAAGGCTTTGAGAGGGTGATCTCTGCCTGGTAGCTTGTCTTCTACCCCTCCCTCTTGTGCCTCGGTTGCTTGCAATAGTGGGATTTTCCTGTGTCGGTGGCACCTCTATTTCCTCCACCGACGATGCTGATGATAATGCTGCTTGAGGGCACCACGTCCGATCAGCGACATCATCATCAAAGTCAGGACCACTGCTACTTTCCTCCGGTGGCTGGGACAGGATATCAGGTGTGGCACTGGATGCCCCTCCCTGGCTCTGTTGACTGCTTACAGCCAAAACTTCCTCTGTACCTTCCAACCGCTGACTTTGGTGGACTTCCTCCTCCTCATCACTAAAAAGTGGTAGAGATTCCAAGGGCAGATCAAGGTTTGCAAAGAGTTCACTGGCAGAAGGTGCCCCAAAGGAGAGTGGCATTCTAATAACAGGGGATGGGCCAGAGGACTCTCGCTGACCGTCCCATGTAAGGGTGGTGTCAGATGATCCAGCGGATGCTTGACTCCTCGTTTGGGAGCTTTGGGCGGTGGAACTGGAGGATTGGGTAAGCCTATCTAGAACCGCTGGCTGTGTGGTTCTTACTTGACCAGTGGCCGTCAGGGGTAGCTGCACCCTGCTGCCACGCCTGTTACCCCGGCTGCCACCGGGCCTGGTGCTGCCACTTCTTCTACCCTCACCGCCTCCTGTTGCACTCCTTGCCTGGGAAGTGCTGGAAGTAGGACGCTTGGACATTTTTTTATTGTGTGGGGGAAAATGTAATGATAGAATTTTTTTTATCCTTTTTTAAACTTTTTTTTTTTATATAACTTTTTTTATCTTTTTTTTTAAAACTTTTTTTTTTTGTTTATAACTTTTTTTTGAAGTTTTTTTTTAACTGTTTTTGTTGTGGCTTAACGGGGTTGACAGCACCCAGCTAAGCAGCAACGTGTACCGTGTACGGTCGCAGAACAGGAATGCTACCTGTCCTGACTCTTTTCTCACAAATTTTTTTCTCACCCTATCTCTCCCTAGATGACACAATTTTTTTTATTTATATGACTTCCTCTCCCTATCTCTACCTATCTCTTGCTTTCTCAGCCTCTTTCCCTATCTATCACATTAACTTCTATATCTAGCTTTTTTTTCCTCTCTACTGCTTTTCTCACTAAACCTTTCTATTTCTTCTCTATCTCTCCCTGTATCTATCTACTTGTTTGACTATCTCTCTATCTATATATCGATCTATCTATCTAGCTATCTCTTTTTCCTCTCTATCTACTGAGCTCCTTTCTCTTTGAAGTCTGAAAACGCACTGACAAAATGTCGGCGCGATCAGGCACTTCCTGGTCTGTGTGGGTGACGTCACACATCTTTTTTTTCAAAAAAAACCAGGATACAAGGGATTATAGGAGTAATAATACCTTGTATCCTGGTCTATTCTGTAAAAAAAGTACAGTTTTGCGTCGCCGTTTTTTTTTTACCAGATTCGTCAAGAATCTGGTTCGTTATGGTTTGGTTCGGTTCGCTCAAAATAATGGCGACGCAAAATATACGCATATTAGAAAAATGTAAACTCAAATATGCGTATATTTATGGTAAGGAATACGGCATATTCCATACCCTAAATATACGCATATTTGAGAAAGTTCGCTAATGTGTACGCATTTTATGAATTCTAACGCATTAGCGTACGCATTGGCGTACATTCTCAATGAATATGCGTATATTTGGCGTCGCCGTTATTTTAACCAGATTCGTTACGAACTTGATCAAAATTCGGTTCGGTGACGAACCGAACTTTTGGGAAAGTTCCTAACGAATCTGGTTCGTTACGGTTCGGTTCGCTCATCCCTACCTTTAACCAAGAGTCTCCTGATGAACCTCGCATCACTTTGAAGGGGAAACGCGTCGAGACCATATGAGACTGCATCTGTGAACACAGGCATACCAATCTTTGGGATATTTTACGAGGTAGGGTGTATCTAGCGGAAAGGGTACAGCCACCGATAAGTGGGGCCGCTCCTTTCGGGGCGATTACTCCGCTTTTAGGCAGGGACGGGATAGTTCAAGTAGGGACAGTATCCCACCTGCCTGAAAGTGTGACTCCTGAGCAGCACTGGAGAAGAATTTCTGCAGCCTCCGGTGGTTGAAGCATTTGAAAGTAGATGAGCCCCCCTCCTCTCTACAAGACTGACCCTCCTAACCGTGAGTGGCCACCATTGTGGTAAAACATCATTTGCTATTTATCAAATTGCAAAACAAGTAGCCTGTGACTATCATCAGAAATATCTTTATTGTTTTGTTATTTATCTTATGTGCACTGTTTTTTTGGTGTGGGATTCTTTAATTTGACTTAGTAAAAGTTATGTTTTAGTAGGGTATTGTTTTCAGTGATAACTATACATGTACTTTAACCGTGGATCAAGTCACAAGTGATCTAGAAGATGTTTTGGGAGATAGCCCATTAAGAGCTGCCCTCTAAATTCTCTGCCTATCGGAATGCTAAGGTCTGCCCTGTCACACAGCTAAGATTAGCACCACTAAGCTCCACCTCCTTCAGTCCGCTAAGCCCCACTCTCAGCTTAGCAGCCCAAGCTAGGCACTTCTGCTACTGCAGTACAGGTAAAAAGAGCCAGAAGGGGCATACCTGATCTCCGAGTTTGTGTGTGTGTGTGTGTGTATATATATATATATATATATATATATATATATATATATATACACAGTAAAGACATTCCAAGAACAACATAATAATAAAGACCATTGGTCTATGATCCTAGCACTATCCAGATGGCCTAGCGCAGTGATGGCAAACCTTTTACAGACCGAGTTCCCAAACTACAATGCAAAATCCTCTTACTTATCTCAAAGTACCAATACGGCAGTTTACCCTGAATACAACAGTCCGATATAGTATATCTTCCATGTACTTTATCATTTAGCTATAATTCAATGCACTGCCTGTGTCGTTCATAGTACACCCTGCACTGATGAATGGAAGGAAAAGTCTAAGGCATACTGGTACACCATAGACCAGGCATGGCCAACCTGCGGCTCTCCAGCTGTTGTAAAACTACAATTCCCACCATGCCCTGCTGTAGGCTGATAGCTGAAGGCAGTCCGGGCATGCTGGGAGTTGTAGTTTTGCAACAGCTGGAGAGCCTCAGGTTGGCCATCCCTGCCATAGACTTTTTCCAGGGTGCGGGCACCCACAGAGAGGGCTCTGAGTGCCACCTCTGGCACCCATGCCATAAGTTAGCCAACACTGACCTAGGGTGTCGGTGTCATTGTATGTCTGTGGAAATACCCCTTGGGGAAATAAAACGTCCCCTAATACACAATTATAGTATACTATACTACTCAAGGTCTAGGAGATGTGTGAGAGATGAAGCTGATAGGGAAAGCTGTCTCTAGAGAGGAACCTGTTTAACTAGAAATGCAGAGTAGGTAAGAGAACAGGTATTGACTTTTGTAAAGAGAATACTTGGATGGATTGTCCTTAAAGGTAAATATTGAGTTTGGCTCCGCTAAGGTCAATGTTTACCTTCTGGCTCCATAAATCACAGTGATTGGCTCTACAGGATCAATATTTGCTGACTGCTGACTTCACAGTCATGTCCCTGCAGTAGCAAAAGGCGCCGTGAACTGCTACCAAAAGTGGTGAAGACAAGGGACACAGGCTGAAATAAAGCACCGTCCTGAACAATAAACTTAGTCATCTGACAGGAGGTCTGCAACCAGTTAAACAATACTAAGAGCTTTGGAAAATAAGCATCTTGAATTGACCACATCTAGAGAACGTTCCTCACGGCCAGGGCATGTCTGTAAAGCGAGTGGGCTAGTTACTGTCAATGAAGGACATCGTAACAAGCTGGTATAGATTTCAGGCTGAGAGGTACAAACATTTATATATGTCCGCGTCTTGTAATCCAAACTCAATCTATGTATGAGTATACACATCAAGAAATATGTTGAATAGACCATAAATAAACCTATAAGAGAAATTAAATAATCCTTAAGGCGACTGACAGCTGTTCCTACTGATTCCTCCACACACAATCAGTTGAATGTGAATGTGTTGTCAATGGAAAGAGAGAAGTAAGACACAGCCAGACACTCTTGGTGGTTTATCCCCCCTCTGAGTAAAAAATAATTGATCATTGAAATTCAACATGCCCAATCGTTCCTTCCCATGGCCATATTTACAATGAGGCACGTGAGGGTATGTGCTTAGGGTGTGAGGAAGGAGGGCAGAACTTCACAGAGAAAACTAATGATTTATGTTAAATCTTTCACTTTATGTCTGCTGCCGGATAACTATACAAAAAGGTATAACATACAGTATATACATAATCTGCATCAAGGAGAGGTATTAATCAATTTTCTAAAACTGAGCCAATTATATAATCTCCCTAAAACAAATGTATGGATCTACCTTCAGATTAGAACATTCCTGAATAAACTAAATATAAAATTTTCAATGATACACCCCATTACATTTATTCTACTTGAAAAAAAATTCAACACTTCCACAAAAGGTCTAAAAATGTTCTACCCACATCTAACAGATTCTTATCAATGATACACTCTTCCCACATTCGTAAATGGGAGATAGACCTAAATATAGTAATCCCCCTAATCAAATGGCAAAAAACTTTTTTGTCTATATATGAAAGCTCCTCATGCGCTGACCATCATGAAGCTTACTGCAAACTTGCTTTCCGCTGATACGTTACACCCTATAGACTAGCCAAGATTTATAACGACTCATCAAACTTATGTTGGAGAAAATGAAGGAGAATAGGTAATTCATTACATATCTTCTGGGAATGCCCCCTAATTGTCCAATTCTGGTAAAAAGGTATACAAGAATGTTCTGCTACCATTGGGAATAAACCCCCCCTGCTCACCGGAATTCTGCCTTTTACGAACAGGTATTTGTGATACCACTACTGAACATAGAACCATATTACATAATATACTAACCGCTTCAATTCAATCCATTGCGAGTAAATGGAAATCAAATGAAATTCCAGAAACAATTGCAATAATTAAAAAAGTAAACACAAGCTATAAATTTGAGGAAATGAGTGCGAAAAGTAATGGGAGATTAGATAAATTCCATTGTAATTGGAAAACATGGGAAACTTCAATACTCATGAGCACTTAATTACCATATTCTGATCCTTTTCCACAGAGAACCTATTATTTGCTACTAAACTGGTGTATTATATAGAATATGTCACCTATCTATTCTGAAACTTACTGTTATGTTAGTTATTTACCCCATTTTAATAAGGAAACATTACAGTTTCCCTTCTTTTTTTTCCTTCTTTCTTTTCTTTACCCTCTTTCCCACTGTACAAAAAGAGTATACCTACATGTTAATTGTTAGGGGAAGTCGGGGCTCGGACATAAGCTGAGTTGGCTACCAATCACCAGACTATTTCTATTCGACAATTTGTACTCCGTATACATTTGCTAAGATCAATGCTAATAATGTATAAATGATATGTGATAACAACGTACTGTGTACTCTACTCCCTTTTGTTGTATTTGAAAAATAACTGTTTTGAAAATTTAATAAAAACTATTGAGCAAGAAAATATGGCAGCAGCAGAATGTGGGGGGAAGTGGGCGAGGGCATAGCTGACAACTGTCAGAAGAAGAAGTACAGTTGCAATAGCCATATCTACAGGGTGGCTCAGCAAGTGTTCTCATATTAGCTTCAAACAAACGACATCCTGATGATGTGTGGTCCTGAAACAGTGTCTTGGCTTTAGTCAGGCGCGGATTGGCTATAGACCTTACAGGGAGATTTCCCAGTGGGCAGACACCCAGGGGGCCATCTGGGCCCTCCTCACGTCTGGCCGGTGGAAGTTTTTGGGCATATATTTTGTGCTGAAGACAGTATATTGTGATAGACTGTGGTATTTGGCTCTGTTGGGGTGGTATAATGTGCACAATATGCTACTGTTCTGTATACACAGTCATAGAGGGAAGGCTGTCAATCACTGATAAGACCGCCTCCTGGACTTCAAAGTCCAAAATGAGCAGTTTAAGTGAGTAAAATACACGTTATACTGAATTTTTTCCCCACAAAACTATCAATCTGCTCAGCTCTTCCTGCTCTATAACATGCTGCCTGTAGCTTACACTGCATTTTCATGGTGACAGGCTGCCTAGGGAAGTGTAAACTGTAAGTACAGCCCTTTTCCTTCCCTTTACATCACCAGGGCAAAGTTGGGAGCACCCTATACACAGGTCTGTTGTGGATTTTTCTCTTCTGTATGTGGAGGTCTTGAGTGGAATCGAAATTGATGATACCAAGAGAATCTAATGCTCTGTTTATTACAACCAATGATACCTGGAAGGTCACATTGACTTACAATGGGTTGAGTCGGGTTCTATCTTGGTCCACAATTTTGATGGCAAGAATAGTCTTGCATGCAGATGGTTGTATTATCAGTAACGGAAGCGCCTTTGCTGAACCCTGCCGGACGCGGCAAAATCGCTAGTGTAAAAGTAGCCTTATGCTTCTCCTTCCTGCTGTAACCATTTCTAGCTTTGGCAAGGCATCAGCCAGAATCTTACTCCATACTGATGAGGGGCAAGCACCCAGAAACAGCTGTCTACAAATGGATATCTGGCTTGGCTATATTCCCTTGTCAAATCCCAAGGCTTGTAGGGAAGTCGGAACTTGACTCATAGGGAACCATTTCCAATAGGTGGTGCTGGCGAGATGACTCTCTTTCTTGAGAAATACCTGTTTGCATATTGCTTTGGCTGAAAAATGTGAAGGAAAATCTGCCTCAAAACCTGCTCCAAAAAAATTCCATGTGAACTCACCCATAAGGGTTATCACAGATACACGGAAAATGTATCAAAACTTGTATAAAGAAAACGGGCTTAGTTGTCCATAGCAACCAATCAGATTCCACCTTTCATTTTTCAGGACCCCTTTGGAAAATGAAAGATGGAATCTGATTGGTTGCTCTGGGCAACTAAAACAATTTTCCTTTACACCAATTTTGAAAAATCTCCCCTTATATATTTTCATTTCCATACACTGTGCCTACAGATTGTGCCTTAAACCACAATTTTACATTATTGCCTTTTCGTATTCTGCAAGTCTTTCCTCTAATTCCCTTAAATCATTATTCAATACAGTAACCCCTGTACAATTCCTGACCTAGTCATTAATCTTATTCCATCTACATTAAAGAAGGCTTGCCTCCATCTATAGGCCTTCTGTGAAATAGCTAATGAGAAAATTGGAGCACAAAACCATGGGGAGCAAGAGAATCATAATTGAGTGAATTCTGTGATCCTGTCTTCTGATCACGCAGAGCGTGCCTACATGCGTGTGCTGATGGTGAGTGCCTGCAGGTGATGGTTTAAGAACATTCACCCTTCACAATGATGGGATCACACGCTCTTACGAGGCCCTGCTGGACAAGTGTTAAACATCTCCCCATGATAGGTTTGTCTGTCAGAGGCCATCGGGATGGTAATTAACAGCTATTCACTGACAAAGTTGCTAATTTGTGATGTTTTAATAACAGGGTAATTACCAGCCCATGAAAATCATCCATAGTATTTAGTAATTACAATCCGCTGTCACAAGAAACCATTAAAATTACCGGCAGTAACTTTTTTCTCACTGACGGATTCCCTTACAGTAGATAAAAAGTATTCAACCCCTATTATTATATAACTACATTAAACTACAGCACAAAAATAATCATCAATACTAGATGTCAAAGAGGAAATAAATCTCTACAGTGTAGCTACATTAATTATAATAATGAGAACACAAAAGTGCATAAGTATTCACTTTTCTTACTGTGAGGTTTGGTGTAAATTGTCACTGGAACAGCCTAATGGTATAAAGGGGTTGTCCCACTAAAAATATTCTACATTTTTCAAACCAGCACCTAGATCTGAATACTTTAGTAATTTCATGTAATTAAAAATTGAGTATAGCTGAGTTATTCAATGAAATCTATCTGTATAGCGCCACCTGCTGTTTGTCCTTTTTCAAAAATTTCTGGCCAGCTTACTGAAGTACATGTTCAGTTCCATCCTTAATCTGCCACCAACTGCAAAAAATAAATGTAACAGATCAATGAATGGGGGAGATCTCTGGATCCATTTGTAAGTTTCTTTAGAAAGAGATTGCCATGAGGGGGTGTGAGCAGTGAGGACGGCTTCTAGTGGAGCTCTCTTGAGACAGATCAAATCCCAAGACATCAGACCCGCATTATGCGCTGTACAAGCCCAGTCCACCACCATCTACATATATTTTCTTACCAGCCACAAGTTGAGACCCCTTGAAGGCTTCCTGGCCCACCAGAACCCGAGATAAGGGTGAGACCTAGATGAGCCTACTAATCCCCGGCCTCGATTTCCGGCGCTCGTGCCAACCGGGATACAGCGACAACAAGCTCTGTCCCACCGCCTCCACAGATGCTCGGAACACTTGCCTCCAGGAGGGACCTCATCATTACTCACCACTGGTCAGGTTAGCCTCCTTCTAACTTACAGTCACCCGAGCTCCCCTTTTGTTTTTTAAAGCCCAAGGAACGTGCTTTCTTCACCCGTGCAACAAAATCATGTGGCATTCCGCACAAAAACATGCACTAAGTTGCGGTCCATCGTAGGCCCTCTCCATAAGAGAAGGGCCCCCCGTAAACCATTCCCTATCCTTCTGGGCCAGGAGTCTCCTGCAAGGAACTGCGACAAATGGCAACCCTCATCCAAAACCGAGGGTACGCCCGTGTGTGCTCCGGCTTCCGCCTATGCTGCCACCCAGGGCATCAGCCATGAGCTCTATGACAAGGTCTGCACTCTGCCTGGGGTTTTTGCAGGGGGGTGCGGAACCAGAATGGCCACACACACCCTTCCTACATCTCAGGGGGTTGCCCATAAGGGCACCGCAACCCTGAAAATCATACTGGCAAGCAAACGTGTATTGTGCACATAAGTGAACATAAAAAATAAATAACAGTTACCCCAGCCCTGATGAATGCAGCCCTGTAGCAGAGGTCGGCCATCTTGGGAGACTCCCTCCCACCTTCTCCTAATGCGGCCCGCTTTAAAAGGAAGCTACTTCACTAATTTTGCAGAGATCACTTACTCCACATGATGCCTACACCAATCCGAAGCCCATTCTTCCTTCCTTCTCAAACCCCAACCCCCACCCCAAACCTCCCTACCCCTCTCCTTCCTTGTTCGGAATACCTTGTTTTTCTAGAAAATTAATATTTCAGTTACTGACCGTTCTCTATTATACTTAGAGTTGGACTGGATCTCCTTTTTGGGTAGACATCTCAATACCTTCCATATCTAAGCAGTACAACTTCTTGAAACAGTTATTGATGTTCAGCGTATCTAATACTGTTTTCTCAATCTGATCCAATTTATGTACCAATTGATATCTTATTTTCTTTGTATAAAAATACCATTTGAATGTCTGGTTTAGCTTTGTCATTCCCAATGACTATTATTGAAGTTCTAATGCAAGTCTATGACAGGTGAAAATTGCAACATTGTATCTGTTTGGAGCTGTGTTTCTCCACTCCACTCTGCCACTAGAAGGTTCTAGTTCAGCTAGAAACTGTTTGTAAGGAGATCTGTCAGAGCTCCCAGTTTTTTTTCAAATAGGGATCAGTGCTTAGAAGAAGAGACTCAGAATACTTTAGTGACCAGAAGATGACAATTGGGATTGGGATACTCTGTCACAGACCCTGGATGACCAGCCTTTAACCAGGGTTCAAGCCATCTGAGAGTGAGAGGGATAGCTAGCTTAGGCATTTCCCCAAACTTTCTTCTGCCTGGGAGGAGACTGGAGAAGCCAGCTCAGTGTCTTGCCTGCATTGTTTCGCACTTGAGTTCTTCCAGTAAGGAAGTTCTAGTTTACTGCAAACCCTGACTCTTTGGACTTATTTCCCATTGGGGTGTACCATGCCTTCCCATACCCCCAGAGAGCAACAACATGTGGTGGCACCTCAATGGTGTCTGGGGGACCCAGCATAGTGTTGGGGCCACCCCAAACCTGATCACTGTACTTATTTCATCCTGTAAGACAGTAATCTGGTTGCCCCAAGTAAAAACAGAAAAATTGCTTTTTTAAAGTCACACCAATGTCCAACTGGTTTCTTCCTCTATTCTAGACTGGGGATCCAGGAATACTACTTAGGACCAAATTAATCCTTTTTAGTGAGGACCTTACTACTCCTGTTTGTCCAAAAAAGTTCATGATTGATGCTCAAAAACCTAGAACTACAAGTTCATCATATAGTAGGTAATGCTCAAACCGATTACAGATATTTAAAAACCAGAAAATGGGATGTTTTGTGTCCATTTTATTTATACACAGTGTATATTTATTAAAAAAGAGCAAATAAAAGAAGGCTCTCTCTGATCTATAATTCTCTCTCCTAACTCAATTGCCGGGCTTGGGAAGTGATTTACTCAGAGTTCGGCTCAATACTTTTCAGCTTTATTTAATGTAACAGTTATGGCACATAAAAACTTTATTGGAAATCCTTTGGGAGTGTGATTGAGCAGGAAACAGTCATTGCTAATAACATTAGGACAGCAGAAAGAGAGGATCTATTGGAGCTGGGTCTTGCGCTGACCTTTTATGGCCACGCTGATGAAAGGTTCCGTTAGAAAATATTTCCGTGCTGTTATTGACTTGTCTCGGACTGTCTGCAGGCCGGTTGGAGTTTAGCTGTGGCAGCTGATCGCAGATGGAGCGGGGCTGGTGCAGCTGTTTTTCCAAATGGATCTGTTTACCTGCGAAATGTTGGAAGTGGAAAATGGAACCTCTGGTGTGGTGAGGTAGTCACATTAAAATGTGTCTGTGATGTCATCTTCCTGCACTGCTTTTAGAAGGAAATTGTGCCGTACAGAACTGGAGAGGAAGCCTGTAAATTAAAATTAATGTGAGACGAGCATTGCGTTAAATCTTATGGCTTTAAACGTATACTTATGGAGCATTTACAGTGTAATGGGGAAGGAAACATAGCTAACATATTTCATGTCACAGCATCCTTTGCGCTCTGGGCATGAACAGGAACCTGAGATAGCAATGAGTGGGCCTCTCTGTCCTCCGTCACAGGGAAGCAGTACTTTCTGCCAGTGTTGGACTGAGATGCCTAGGGCCCACCAGTAAAATTCATTCTGGGGGCCCACTGTACAGCAAAAAACAATCATTACCTTCTTACACACAGGCAGACAGCAGCAAGACGCTACAAGATGATTATTGGGGTCTCTGCAACACCTTCAAAAAGTGGTTTCCAGGGAAGAGAGGATACTGGCTGGCCTGCATCTATTCCTAGAGGCCATCTTAACCTTCTGAAGCGTCTATAATAATAAACTGGATAGTCTACACATAGACTATTTTGATATAGGTTATTTGAGATTCCTTGCTGGTGGACTGGGGGCCCACCTTTCTCAGGGGCCCACTGGAGAATTCCTCTGTTCCCCTGTGGGCCAGTCCAAGCCTGCTTCCTGCTGAGGTGTAGACAGTGACCTAAACAACAAATGGTATCATAGGAATACCGGACTTCCAGTGAAAGTCATTATCCATATAGTTCCTGAATGAAAGTCCTCCAATCTAGTATTAAAGAGACTTAAATGGGTCTGCATTGAGCCATATTCTAAATCACACAACAGTCCATGCTTGTTCAAACATTGAAGAACTAAAATGGTTCTCCTACCACAGGAAATGATGGCATATTGATAGGTCATGACATCACTTTATGAGTATTGGGTGGGATATCTGCCAAGACCCTCCACAATCCCCAGAACTGAAGCTCAAAGAGGTTCTCTGAGATTTAGATATTGATGGCCTATTCTTAAAGGGGTTCTCCAAGTTAAATTTATTGATAACCTATCCTCAGGATAGGTCATCAATATCAGATCGGCGGGGTCCGACACCCGGCACCCCCGCCGATCAGCTGTTTGAAGAGGGGGCGCGTGCCGTACCAGCGCTGCCTCCTCTTCACTGTTTACATGCTGGCCGTAACAGGGGTAGTGGTGAGTAGGTGTAATTACACCTCACCGCCCCATTCATTTCAATGGGAAGGATCATTCCTATACAAGTGTATACTATAGAGCCGTCCCATTGAAATGAATGGGGCAGTTAAGTGTAATTACACCTACTCACCGCTACCCCTGTTACGGCTAGGATGTAAACAATGAAGAGTAGGCAGAGCTGGCACGGCGTGCGCCTCCTCTTCAAACAGCTGATTGGTGGGGTTGCCGGGTGTCGGACCCCCGCCGATCTAATATTGATGGCCTATCCTGAGGATAGATCATCAATAAATTTAACTTGGAGAACCCCTTTAAGATAGGCTATCAATATAAGTCCAACTCCCTGCACCTAGAGCTGCACCACCAATGAGACCAGGTGAGGTGATCGCCTCAGGCAGCACCAGGTAGGTGCAAGAGGGGGGCAGTCAAAGGGTTGAAGTGAAGGAAGTTAAGAAATATGAATTGGGAAGGGGGGGAGTTGCGACGTTTCAGTTTTCGCCTCAGGCAGCAGAAAGGCTAGGTGCACCCCTGCCTGCACCCCATCAATCGGCTCTCCTGCTTTAGATCCGATTGCAAAAATACATTATACTGTTTAACCATGCAAGCGAATGGAAGTAGTGCCGCAATAGTCAGCTCAATGCATCACATGTGTGGTGTGGTTCCAGTAAATATTTCCAGAACTACTACAGAACAGCTGGTCATCGGGGGTGCAGAGAGTCAGAAAACCCTTATAAATGGGTTATGGCATGATCAAACATCAAATATCATACAGTACATGACAAGCTGTTTGTAGCAGACCTAGAACCAGCCCTGAACCTCACATGGATCCAGATATCTTTCTATTCATTACTCCATTTCCTTTGCTAGATTTTTTAGGCAGGCAACACAACCTTTATCGGGGCATATTATTTATCAGGAGGCGTGTACTTTCTCTGGGAATGCATCCTTTCACTTGCAGCTAGCTCCCTGTAACTGTTACAGGACATAACAGTAGACGCAGCTGGGCAAGATATGTCACATTTACCTACTGCTGTAAAAGGAACATCTCAATGAAGCTGGCAAGGTCAACTTTTGATGTCTATCATTTGTAACACACATAGCTGTTGAATGTCCCGCTGTTTATTTAGATGGATTTATTCTGCTCTGCAGAAAGCTCCTTAACCCTTTAAAGGGGTTGTCTCACTTCAGCAAGTGGCATTTATCATGTACAGAAAGGCACTTACTAATCTATTGTTATTATCCATATTGCTTCCTTTGCTGGCTGGATTAATTTTTCCATCACATTATACACGGCTTGTTTCCATGGTTATAACCACCCTGCAATCCATCAGTGGTGGTCGTGCTTGCACACTATAGGAAAACATGCCAGCCACTCTGGTGGCCGGGACCATGGGAGCTCACATAAACCAGTGCTTTTTTCCTATAGTGTGCAAGCATAACCACCACTGATGGATTGCAGGGTGGTCATAACCATGGAAACGAGCCGTGTATAATGTGATGGAAAAATGAATCCAGCCAGCAAAGGAGGCAATATGGACAATCACAATATATTAGTAAGTGCCTAGTATTAACTTTCTCTACATAATAAATGCCATTTGTGAAGTAAGACACCCCCTGAAGTACCGGGCCCATTTTTGGTTTTGCATTTTCTTTTTTTTTTCCTCCCACGTTCCAATAGCTATAACTTTTTTAATTTTCCATTCATATAGCTATATGAGGGCCTATTGTTTGCCCATAATTTACCATGTCTGTTATTGGAAAACGGGGAAAAAATTTTGTGGGGTTTTGACATTGTGGCGTTCATTGTGTGCCAATAATGACATGACATCCTTATTCTGCGGCTCGATACGAATACAGCGATACCAAACTTGTATAAGTTTTTTAAAAAACAAAAATAAAAACCTTTGAAAAAAATTTTCTTTGCATCACCATTTTCTGACAGTCATAACTTTTTATATGTCCATCCACAGAGCTGTATGAGGACTTCTTGTTTCTGGACGAACTCTAGTTTTTATTGGTACCTTTTTGATCACTGTTATTCAAAAAAATTTTTTTTTTTGGGGGGGGGGGGGACTAACAAATGGTGAATTGTGTTTTTTTACCTTTTTCCGTTACCGTACAAAAATATTTTATTCGTTCAAACATTTTCGGATGCTGCGATACCTGATATGTTTATTTTATTGTTAATATAATTTTATATGTCAAATAGAGAAATGGGGGTGATTTAAACTTTTAATATGTTAATTTTTTTTAAAACTTTTTATCTAATAACTATTAGACCCTTAAGGGCTCATGCACACAACCGCGCTCTGCAAAACACGGATGCTGCCAATGTTCTTTCCTCAATTTGCAGAAAGGAACAGGCCGCCCATAATAGAAATGCCTATTCTAGTCTGCAAAATGGACAAGAATAGGACATGTTCTATTTTTTTTTGCGGTGCCATGGAATGGAGCAACAGATGCGGACAGCATCTTTTGCGGCCCCATTGAAGTGAATGGGTTCACAACCGAGCCGCATTATGCAGACCCAAACATCGTTCATGTGCATGAGCCCTAATAGAGGTCTATTAGAGTGAATAGGATTTTCACAGGCTCTCTGCTGCCCTGTACTTTGTGTACACAGCAGCTATGAGAAGCTTCAGAAGCGTCCACGCTGCCATGGTAACCGATCAGAGCCCCGCAATTTCACTGCGGGGGCTCAGATCGGAAGGCAGAGGGAGCCACATCTCTCTGCCTTACTACACAGGTGCCACAATCAGTACTGATTGCGGCACCTAAGATGTTAAGTTACAGGGATAGCCATTCCCCGTCGTTACGGTCGGGTGTCTTCAGGATGATACAGTCGGCACCTGCCGCATGTGGCACGGGCTTACTGCAGCATCCCGCTCCGTACATTACCTCAACCACCGTGGCGTACGGGTATGTCACAATGGTTGAAGGGGTTAACAGTGTTGTTAGGTTTAGGTTGCATGTGAGATTGTATGTTGTGACTTCCCCTGCAATACGATTAAAGAAATTATGAATTTGTGATTATAAGATAGGGGCAGAAGAAGGGGCAGATTTATCATACCTTCACTTGCAATTTCGCAAAGTCGTAAAATATAGCGATTGCGACTTTTTGCACTAGCTATTGCGACTTTTTGCAGTTTTACACCACTCACTCCAGTTTTGAAATACGAGTTGGAAAGTAGGCATGGTTAGCCTTGTTAATGAGTTTTACTCCAGATTAATCATTGAGACTTTCTAAAAAGTCGCAAAAAAAATTCACAACCTCACTCCAGTAGCAGGGTGGAGCAGGAAAACTTTTCTACACAGAAGTATTAGGCTTAAGGGCTCATATTTTGCGTTCTGCAAAAAACGGATCCACAAAAAATGCGGATGATGTCCGTGTGCATTCTGTATTTTGCGGAACGGAACAGTTGGCCCTAATAGAACAGTATTATGCTTGTCTGTGATATGGACAATAATAGGGCATGTTCTATTTTATTTTATTTTTTTTTGGAACAGACATACGGAAACAGAATGCACACAGAATAACTTCCATTTTTTTTGCAGACCCATTGAAATGAATACTTCCGTATACGGTCCACAAAAAAACCAACGGAACGGACACAGAAAGAAAATACGTTCGTGTGCATAAGTCCTAAGGATGAGACAGATTTATCAAACAAAATACAACATTTGATAAATGTGGCATAAAGTACGCCAAAGCAGACTCAAGCAAAACTGACTTTTTCCACTTATGATAAATTCCCCCAAAAGTACGGTATATACATTGTAAACATCAGGACCAATGAGAGTAATGTATATTTTCTTTAATTTTGGAACCTGTTGTTAAAAATCCTTCATATATGCAATAGCAATCCAATATAAACTCAAGTACAATGATACAATCAAGGAAAAATATCCTAAAACATCATATACACATCATGCCATCCAATGTATGGATGAAGCGGTTCGTTTCGAATGGCTCCTGCATCCAGTCTTCTGTTTGTTATGGTTCCGGTACGTGGTACTGTGATTTATTCTGTTCACACATGATAATAATAATAATTTAGCTGTCAAGCATCTGCCATAATTTGCTACGGAGTAAAAATAGTGTTTACAACTCAAGGTTTCTCCCTTTTTGTTTTTTTCCTTTTTCTCCTGTGTTAGGAGTCCGCTTTCTTATCCATGAACACTGTAGCAAATCACAGCACAACAATATCCAAGGAAGTCGGAAAAAAATAAGATTACAAAAGTGAGTTTTATTGATCGGTCGGAGGAGATTGATCGGGCAGTAACTGTGCAGCCAGAAAACCACATATTTTTGGAGAACATTGATGAATAGATCTTTCCAAGCGTAGAAAAACTCCGGCTTAACTCCCTTGACGGATGTGGCTTTGTTACCAGGTCAGGCTCTTTCTTTAACCCTCGCCCCACTGGAAGGGTTAAAAAGGAAAACAGCAATGAATTGAGGGTGCGGAAAGGCCAGGCTATGATTAATGTGCACTACTGTAAAGTGGAAATCCTTGACAGATGGGTACAGGAATAGGCCAGTGATGTGGGAGTGAAGGTCACCAGAGGGAGAGAAAAGCATGAAATTGTAAATATTAGCTGTGGAAACATTCTGTATTGCTGAGCGGGGAAGCGGATTATCGCAGAATCGTTTCTTCACCTTTAAACTATTTCTAGATTGTAAAATGCATGAACAATATGGAACCATGGATGAAAGAAGTCATGTGTCCTGGCTTGGTGCTCTACATCACATGACACAAGCCTTTGATGTTATGAATGGTGAAGAGGAACATTGTTTCCGTGTCCTTGTCATACATAGAAATATGTTCCGGATTAAATGAGATTTTATGTTATAATTAGTTAATAACAGATTTAATGTAAGCTAGCTGGTTAATGAGGGTAACTTCCTCTCTTGTACAGACTCAAAGAACTTTAGGTATATTTCTCTATTGGCAGCCACAATATCTAGTAAACATGCTCTTAGCAGGAATACATAATGCAGGGCCCACCAACATCTCAGACCAGGAGGGCCCAATGATTTTAGCCCTCATTAGAGACACAAAACCTCATTCTAACAGCTGTAAAGGGGCTACACTGTAGTGTCCATTCATACTATGGCTGCAAGACCTGGACCGCCATGGTTAAGGTGAGCTGAATTTAGACCACCATAGGATACAGGTCTTGTGACTGTAATATTAGCACTAAAATGTGGTTGCATCTCAATGGAAAATCTATAACAGGACCTCTCAACTGTTCTTACCTTCTTACTTTGAAAAGTACCCACATCTCACTCTGTTTCCTCTGTGCTCCTCTTATTTTGTCCTTAAAAGTAATGACCACCTGGAGCTGTTGGAAGAGGAGGAGTCCTACTTGCATAGGAAGTTGGATGGGTCCAACCTTAGACATCTACCTTTATAAAACATCCAATATTATTATTATTATTATTATTTTTATTATTATTATTATTAAAGCACCCTTAACTTCAGGCCATTATACATCAAAAAGGGGGTTACATACATAATATATATATAGACTAGCAGAAGGATCCGCCTTCGCCCGGGTATATTTCATCTATTTCATTTAATATTTCTGTGTGTTGTTAAAAGATATCAACAGTACCCCTCATAACAGTGACCTCTACAGCACCCCGTCCCCTTAACAGTGAACTCTACAGCCCCCCATCCCTTAACACTGACCCCCCCACAGTGCCCTGCCTCCTTAAAATGGGACCTCCACAGCAGCCCATCCCCTTAACTTTGACCTTCATAGCAGCCCGCCCCTTAATAGTGAGTTTCACAGCATTCCTCTCCCTTGACAGTGACCTCCTCAGGGGCCCACACCCTTAAGTGACCTATACAGCACCCCGCCCCATAACACTGACCTCCATAGGGTACAGTCCCCTGTGACCTCCACAAGTCAGTCAGTGGTGCTGAGTAATATGGGGAAACATGATGAATTCTGTTTTCTCCATACTGAGTTTTAAAAAGTGGGAGGAGAAGAACAAGGTATAGCTGATAGACACGATGGGATTGGGGTTGTTCCATCATAGACAATGGGGCATATCGCTAGGACCACCTCTGGGACCCGAACCTACAAGGAGCATGGAGCGGAGAAATTAACAGAGGTCGCACTGCGCATGGGCAGCCGCCCTCTATTAATTTCAATGGGGCCACCGAAAATAGCTGAGCGCTGGCTCAGCTATTTCCATCTGCCCCATAGAAATGAATGGGAGCAGGGGCTGCGCATGCTTGGTGCACTCTCATTCACTTCTATGGGAGCAGCAGGGAGCAGCGCTTGGTGGTGGACGGACCCCGGGGTCCTCCAGCCATAGCTCTCCCTGCTCAGTTCTCCTTGTAGGTGCAGGTCCCAGAAGTGGGAACCGCACCTATCAGACAATGAGGGCATATCCTAGCGATATACCCCCATTGTATGTGATAGTACAACCCCTTTAACATCTGATCCTTGCAACTCGTTGACAATATGAATGACATGGACACAAGCAGTAGTTGCTTGATAATGGAGACCTAGCAGTTGTCACTTTATGTAGAGTCACATATGGCATGATCTTTTTCATTACTGCGGCCCTTTTTCTTCAAGAGCCCAAATCAAATGTCTACTTCCTAAAATGGCTGAATAGACTTTTATCTCCGACCTTACATGCTCAGGATAACTATTTCCCTGAGTTATTGAAAGAGTTTCTACCTTACTCGACCATCTGCATTCAATTTTATTCAGCAAATTAGACTGTCAGCTCTTTTGAACAAGGACTTCACATCACAACAGCGACGAGATGCATTACACTAGTGTTAAATACATGAAACATCATAGGAAGGCAACAAGACACACAGTGATTACATTATGGTTGCTTTTTGGACGGCACATAACTTGCGATTAATGAATGAGCCATTGGCTGAACAGCTGTTTTGTCCATTTCTTATAAACTTGGCACACACTGGATCTTGTCTTCGACACTGCTAATGTTCTTACATCACATGGATTCTGGCTTTTCTCATTTGGACACAAACCTCTTCAATCTTTCACAGGAGAGGTTTTTTTTTTTAGTTGGGAACCACATCTCCTTCTAGCTGGAGACATCTGTTTTATAACTATGAACACAGAATACAAGCATTTTGCATAATCAATCACACATTAAGAATTAACTAACATAGTGATGAATTGTTCCATTTTTCCAGTGTCCCAGGAAAGTGAGGCTGTCACTTAAATGGATATTTATTGCTTTGCTGAAAAATTGCTTTGGAAGCAGAGAATGTCGTTATTGTACTTAATGACACAATGTGGGATCCAATGAAGACACATATGTATTTAATATGTTGGTCAGAGTGGCTTCCTGTCAAATTCAGCTCTCACAAATGGCATTGTGGGATTGGATTTTTCAAGATGTTCTTTCCAGTGGGACTTGTATAATATCAAAATGAAAAAGGCAACAACCCATAGCTGCCAATGGCAATTCCTATAGAAAAGAATAATGCAATATAAGCAATGAAATATACTAACAGGAATAGTGATATCTTGTACCTATATATGTAGGTGGCACTTACACAGGGGCGGATTGGCCATAGACCTTACAGGGAAATTTCCCGGTGGGCCGAAACCCAGGGGGCCACCTGGGCCCTCCTCGCGGCCGGCCAGTGGAAGTTTTTGGGGATGTATTTTGTGCTGCTGGCAGTATTTTGTGATGGACTGTGGTATTTGGCTCTGTTGGGGTGGTATAATGTGCCTCAATATGGTATTGCTGGCCCTGCCTTCCACCAATTTGGACCCGACTACAAAACGGGGCCACTTTTAGTATTTTTTCCGGGGCTACTTTAAGTTCCCAGTCCGCCCCTGCACATACAGTATGTCCTAAAGGGGTTGCCTGGTTTAGAAAAGCCACTTTCATATGCCCTTTTAGTTAATAGAGGGGATTCCCAGTTTAAGATCCTCATTCAGGTTTCCCCACAGAGTATAGGAAATAAAGAGTTGGCTAGCATTCCAGGTAAGTATAGTGGTGCTCAGTGGTACATAAATCTTTGTGGGGACAAAAATATATAAATACCACAGCACTCCAATGGACGTCATCCTCCTTCAAACTCAGATTAGGACACTATGGCCGTGAACAAGGTCCAGGTTGGACTGAAACGTTGGCCATTGTCCACATATTCATTTGGATGGATATAATAAATCACTGTTACTCAATTTAACTGTTGGAGTTCCGTGGTATTTATATATTTTTGTCTCCACAGAGTATAGCCTTCTAATAAGAATTAGAATAATAAGGATTGCCCAAAGAATATAACCCCTTAACAGAGTAAAGCATTGGTCACTTTTGTTGGGGTGTCTGCAGTTGACATGACATAGGTACCTCCTAGAACTCCATACTCCATACTGATAGATATGGTACTGTCTTAGATATTGATGCTTTTGTTGTAACATGCCTATATATTGGTGCAGCAACCTGGAGAGAAGGATATGAGTGGTATTAGTGGTAGTCTCCACCTCCATAACTCCCAGTGTTGGCACAGTACTAAGGAGGTCCACATGATAGGAATAGTGGTTCCCCCAGGGCACTCCCTATGTGTGTACTCTCCTGGCCAGTGAAAGGTGGGTGCCCTTGAAGGTAAGGTGTGGAATGAGAGGCAGACTACAGCTGAGTTGAACAAGTTTAATTTAGAACATAGATTAGTAGTAATAGAGGGCACTCAACATATCAGGTGTCATATGAGAGCATGCAAATGTATATTTGAACAAAAAATCTTTAATTAATCCATATATACATAAAACTCAAACACTTTTAAAATATATACATAAAAATAAAAATAAAATGTACTAAAAAATGGCGCTATGTTGATAGCACTGCAGAGTATAACAGTTCACTAAAAGAAATTACTTCCCAATATCAGTCATACAAATAAATGTATAGATCCATCAAGAGAAATTCTCATGCAGATATATTGGTGAGTAGTGATGTTTCTTTAACAAAATATAATTCATGGAGTCCTTATATTAGATGGCACTGTATTGTGTATAACTCCAATAAGGTTACTTCCATAAGAATAACATATTTAAGGTTAGTCCAGTATAATTAATAGCCAGAGAGGTCTTGTAGCTTGATGGTGAGTGTAAACAATGAAGTCTCTATAATAGAGTGCTGCAGTTGTTAGTAAAATGCTGCAAAGATTGGTGTTATTATAGCCATTTGGTTAGTTATATATATATAGTTTGAAAAGTAATCCGATACTTTACCCTCCTGAGAAGGTTAAAAAGTCCTCCGCTCGCGCCAGATACTATCGTGGCGTCCCACGAGTTAGCGGCGTCCGGCGGCTCCAACCACGTGATGTGTGGCGTGACGGACACAAATGCAGGAAACCATGTGATGTCTACATCATACGATCATGTGACCCAACTGGCAGGTCCTGGAAGGTGAAGAAGTAATAACTCCAAGGTCCTGCAAGGTTTCTCATATAAGGCAGCAATTCCGTTTTTTCTTTTATGGAGATATTGCTTATGTAGTGGATCCTCCTATAGTAAGCCAGCAAAGTGATGGGTCCGAAACATTCCCTCCTATACCAAACGCGTTTCGGAACTCTCAGGTTCCTTCCTCAGTGGTTGGGAATGATTCGTATATGGCGGTCTTATATTGTGCATCTTTAATTGGGTGGGCGGGATATCCCATCTTTGGCTCAAGTGATACATAAAAAATGGCCTGGAATGTAAACATGTGTTGTGCCATACAAAACAATGTTGCCATCTATCTCATATATTAGTGCATCTTTAGTGAAACATTTACATCAGACCTAGTTATCTTAATAATCATAGGATAAATATATTATCCTATGATTATTAAGATAACTAGGTCTGATGTAAATGTTTCACTAAAGATGCACTAATATATGAGATAGATGGCAACATTGTTTTGTATGGCACAATACATGTTTACATTCCTGGAACTCGGGAGTAACGAACCCCATTGAAGTCAATGGGAGACTCAAGCATTTTTGCGGGGGACCAAAGCTCTTCACAGGGAAGTTTGCCTGAAAACCTGGAAACCTCAGAAAATGATGGAAACACCACGGAAATGGACAGGAAACAGCAGGGGCAGCATGCATGGATGCCTCTGAGGCTGCTTAATCCCACCATTACCCCAAATCCTCAGGCAACAGCCTGGTGGTTACCCTCATGGCAATTGTGCTCACCCAGACCAAGAAAGGCGAGACAAATACCCATCACATGTTAGGGAAGCACCCAACTAGGTGCAACGAAGGTCCATCACCGCCTGCAGGTGACACCACTGCTCATGCTGGCACTGCAGCTGACATCAAGTTTAGTATCTGTTCTTATCAGTTGCTGTGCCTGCTGGTGGTATAGTGGTGAGCATAGCTACTTCCCAAGCAGTTGATCTGGGTTCCATTCCCGTCTATCGCAGGAGGCAATGCAGAATCAGTACAATATCTAATACGTCCCCCTACCAGGGGTAAATTGTTTGGAGAGAGGGCCTGTAGGTGGGGGGCAAGGAGGTTTCGGTGGAAGGGCCAGAGGAGTGCCCCCTAGGCTAGCGTGTCTGGTGGTGACAACAGCCGGAATGCATTTGGAAATGCTCTAGCATCAGCCGGTGCAGTATCGATTCTTCTCAGTTTAATACCGTATACGTCCCCTATCTTGGGACCCTATATTTAATGGATATTTCGAACACGGAAAAGGGAAAAAGAGCTTGCTCTGGCCAGGGGAGTGTCTTTCCCACTGCAGCTAAGGGGACGTGTCCATGCTCTGCCTATCACAGGTCAGGAGGCAGATAAAAGAAGAACAAAAACTAACATGAGTGAAACTTCTGATACGTCCCCTATCCGGCTAAATTGTTTGTAGAGTGGGCCTGTAGGTGGGGGGGCAGGGTGGGGCAAGGAGGTTTCGGTGGAAGAGCCAGAGGAGTGCCCCCTGGGCTAGCGTGTGTGGTGGTGACAACAGCCGGAATGCATTTGGAAATGCTCTAGCATCAGCCGGTGCAGTATCGATTCTTCTCAGTTTAATACCGTATACGTTCCCTATCTTGGGACCCTATATTTAATGGATATTTCGAACACGGAAAAGGGAAAAAGAGCTTGCTCTGGCCAGGGGAGTGTCTTTCCCACTGCAGCTAAGGGGACGTGTCCATGCTCTGCCTATCACAGGTCAGGAGGCAGATAAAAGAAGAACAAAAACTAACATGAGTGAAACTTCTGATACGTCCCCTATCCGGCTAAATTGTTTGTAGAGTGGGCCTGTAGGTGGGGGGGCAGGGTGGGGCAAGGAGGTTTCGGTGGA
Source organism: Rhinella marina (assembly GCA_900303285.1). Taxonomy (NCBI): domain Eukaryota; kingdom Metazoa; phylum Chordata; class Amphibia; order Anura; family Bufonidae; genus Rhinella; species Rhinella marina. The sequence goes on along the minus strand of ONZH01029548.1, from coordinate 111,112 downwards.
AGAGCCAGAGGAGTGCCCCCTGGGCTAGCGTGTGTGGTGGTGACAACAGCCGGAATGCATTTGGAAATGCTCTAGCATCAGCCGGTGCAGTATCGATTCTTCTCAGTTTAATACCGTATACGTTCCCTATCTTGGGACCCTATATTTAATGGATATTTCGAACACGGAAAAGGGAAAAAGAGCTTGCTCTGGCCAGGGGAGTGTCTTTCCCACTGCAGCTAAGGGGACGTGTCCATGCTCTGCCTATCACAGGTCAGGAGGCAGATAAAAGAAGAACAAAAACTAACATGAGTGAAACTTCTGATACGTCCCCTATCCGGCTAAATTGTTTGTAGAGTGGGCCTGTAGGTGGGGGGGGGGGGGGCAGGCTGGGGGGAAGGAGGTTTCGGTGGAAGATCCAGAGGAGTGCCCCCTGGGCTAGCGTTTGTGGTGGTGACAACAGCCAGAATGGATTTTTGAAAACTGTTGCATCAAGCGGTACAGTCGTAAATTATGAACTACATCAAGTGTAGCATGTGTTCTCTGTATTCTTCTCAGTTTAATACCGTATATGGCAGCTATCCGGAAAAATAGTTTGGAGAGAGAGAAAGATAGGAAAAAAGACGTCAATTGTTTGGAGAGTGGGCCTGTAGGTGGGGGGGCAGGGTGGGGCAAGGAGGTTTCGGTGGAAGAGCCAGAGGAGTGCCCCCTGGGCTAGCGTGTGTGTTGGTGACAACAGCCGGATGTATTTAGAATGACGACGCAGGACCCCAACTTAAAAATTTAGCATCAACCGGTACAGTCGTAAATTATGAGATTGATCAAGTGTGGCATGACTTTTTAGATGGAGATTGCATGTGGTCACGTACTCCCTGGAACCCCATAGTCACCCCTTCTCTGATGTGCTAGCCCAGAACATTCTCTGCCCCAATTCGCAAGACTTTTTGCTGTTTCCGTGTGCTGACAGTGTGGGTTTACCAGTGTTGTCTGAGGAGGTGGTGGACAATGGCGAGACACAGGTGTCGGGGGGGGGGGGGGTGAGGTAGTTGTATGGGAAGCAAGTTACAGAGGGGACTCCTTTAGGGGGACTTTCTCATGATGGGACAGATTCAACTTGGGTGGATCAGGCACATTAACAGATTAATTTTTTGGGGGGTTTATTTAACTTTTATTTAGCAAAAATAACCACAGAGATATTTATTCGTTATCTTCTCTGCGCAGTCTGGCGTTGGGGTTCCTCACTTTGATGGCGAGCTGTGCCGCTCTCTCCACAATGGTCTGTAGCTTCTTAGATGGAGACTTTGTCAGCGATTTCAGTACAGAAGGACTTGTTGCTCATCCACAGAACCTCTTCCTCCATGACATTGTGGACAAGGAATTTGCGGGTGGACCAGGAATTTGCGGAACCCTGTGAGCAGCATGTGTTTGATCTTCTACTTGCTACCGTATCCAATGTTTGGCAATATAGATTTGCAAGTAATATTATTTTTCACACCTATCCCAAAAATAAAAATGCATGCAGTATGCGCAAATAAAACTTTGAACTGGAATTGGAGAGAGGGCCTGTAGGTGGACCTCCGGAAAAATTGTTTGAATAGAGGGCCTGTAGGGGGCCCTCCCGAAAAATTGTTTGAAGAGAGGGCCTGTAGGTGGACCTCTGGAAAAATTGTTGGAATAGAGGGCCTGTAGGTGGACCTCTGGAAAAATTGTTTGAATAGAGGGCCTGTAGGTGGACCTCTGGAAAAATTGTTGGAATAGAGGGCCTGTAGGTGGACCTCTGGAAAAATTGTTGGAATAGAGGGCCTGTAAGTGGACCTCTGGAAAAATTGTTTGTATAGAGGGCCTGTAGGTGGACCTCTGGAAAAATTGTTGGAATAGAGGGCCTGTAGGGGGGCCCTCCTGAAAAATTGTTTGAAGAGAGGGCCTGTAGGTGGACCTCTGGAAAAATTGTTTGAATAGAGGGCCTGTAGGGGGGCCCTCCTGAAAAATTGTTTGAAGAGAGGGCCTGTAGGGGGCCCTCCTGAAAAATTGTGCTAAAAGAGTGCCAGTTGGACCTCTAAAAAATGGCGTTTTTTGGGTCAGCATTAGGCAAAGACGATATGGAGGAGGAGTAGGAGGAGGAGTAGAGAGGAGGAATCTGATACATAAGTTATTTAAATCTTTAGCTGCTTTCCCCCGGAGGAGATTTGAATTCCGGTGAAATCCAGGCTTTGTTCATTTTAATAAGCGTCAGCCTGTCAGCGCTGTCAGTTGACAGGCGTGTACGCTTATCGGTGATGATGCCACCAGCTGCACTGAATACCCGCTCTGACAGAACGCTAGCGGCAGGGCAGGCCAGCACCTCCAAGGCGTACAGCGCCAGTTCAGGCCACGTGTCCAGCTTTGAAACCCAGTAGTTGTATGGAGCAGAGTGATCGGTCCGGACGTTGGTATGGTCAGCTAGGTACTCCCTCACCATCTTTCTGTACAGCTCCCCCCTACTCTGCCTAGACTGGGGACAGGTGACAGTGTCTTGCTGGGGTGACATAAAACTGGCAAAGGCCTTGGAGAGCGTTCCCCTGCCAGTGCTGGACAAGCTGCCTGCTCGCCTCCTCTCCCCCGCTACTTGGCCCACAGAACCATGCCCTCTGCCGCTAGCGGCGTCAGATGGGAAGAATTGTTTCAGCTTGTGCACCAGGGCCTGTTGATACCTATTCACTCTCATACTCCTTTCCTCTGCAGGGATGAGAGTGGAAAGGTTCTGCTTGTACCGTGGGTCCAGGAGAGTGAACACCCAGTAATCGGTGTTTGAAAAAATTCTTCTAACGCGAGGGTCACGGGATAGGCAGCCTAACATGAAGTCTGCCATGTGCGCCAGAGTCCCAACACGCAAGAATTCCCTCTCCTCACTGGCCTGACTCTCCATTTCCTCCTCCTCCTCCTCCTCCTCCAAGTCCTCCTCTTCAGCCCATACACGCTCAAGAGTTAAGGACTGAGCACTGGTACCCTCTACTGTCTCGCCAACATTCTCCTCCTCTTCCTCCTCATCCTCATCCCCCTCCTCCGATACGCGCTGAGAAACAGACCGGAGGGTGCTCTGGCTATCAAGTGACGTATCTTCCTCCACCGTCTCTTGTGACAAGCGCAAAGCATCCGACTTGATGCTGAGCAGTGATTTTTTCAACAGGCAAAGCAGCGGGATGGTGAGGCTGATAATGGCGGCATCGCCGCTGACCATCAGTGTTGACTCCTCAAAGTTGCTCAACACCTGGCAGATATCAGACATCCACGTCCACTCCTCATTGTGGACTTGAGGAATCTGAGAGACCTGACTACCAGTTCTGGTGGAAGATGACATCTGGCAGTCTACAATCGCTCTGCGCTGCTGGTAAACTCTGGATAACATGTTTAATGTGGAATTCCATCTCGTGGGCACGTCGCACAACAGTCGGTGAGCGGGCAGTTGTAGGCGGCGCTGCGCTGCCCTGAGAGTGGCAGCATCTGTGCTAGACTTGCGGAAATGCGCACAGATGCGGCGCACCTTGGTGAGCAAATCAGACAGATTGGGGTATGTCTTGAGGAACCACTGAACTATAAGATTGAACACGTGGGCCAGGCATGGCACATGTGTCAGTCTGCCGAGTTGCAGAGCCGCCACCAGGTTACGCCCGTTGTCACACACAACCATGCCTGGCTTGAGGTTCAGCGGTGCCAGCCACACATCGGTCTGCGCCGTGATGCCCTGTAACAGCTCTTGGGCGGTGTGCCTTTTGTCACCTAAGCTCAGCAGTTTGAGCACCGCCTGCTGGCGCTTACCCACGGCACTGCTGCTGCGCCTAGAGCTACCGACTGAAGGCGCCGTGCCCACGGATGGTAATTCGGTGGAGGAGGAGGGGTCGGAGGAGGAGGAGGCATAGTACGTCTGAGAGACCGTGACCAAGGTAGGCCCCGCAATCCTCGGTGTGGGCAGTACATGAGCGGCCCCAGGGTCATTCTCGGTCCCAGCCTCCACCAAGTTAACCCAATGTGCCGTCAGTGAGATATAGTGTCCCTGCCCGGCAGCACTTGTCCACGTGTCCGTGGTTAGGTGGACCTTCTCAGAAACAGCGTTGGTCAGGGCACGGATGATGTTCTGTGACACGTGCTGGTGTAGGGGTGGGACGGCACATCGGGAAAAACAGTGGCGGCTGGGGAAGGAATACCGAGGGGCAGCCACCGCCATGAGATTTCGAAAGGCCTCGGTCTCTACCAGCCTATAGGGCAGCATCTCCAGGCTAAGCAATTTGGAGATGTGGACGTTGAGGGCTTGGGCATGTGGGTGGGTGGAACTGTATTTCCTCTTGCGCTCCAGCGTCTGCTGTAAAGACAGCTGAACGCTGCACTGGGACACATTGGTGGACACTGTGGAGGATCGTGGAGGCGAAGGTGTGGTTTTCCGGCGGGAGGCGCTCGTGCCGGGGTCCTGGGCAGGGGGTTGACTAGCAGAGGCAGCGAGTGACACAGGGGAAGGAGCAGTGGTGTGACCCGCAGGGGGTGGTGAACGGCCTTGGTTCCATTGAGTGGGGTGTTTAGCACTCATATGCCTGCGCATGCTGGTGGTGGTTAGGCTAGTAGTGGTGGCACCCCTGCTGATCCTGGTGTGGCACAGGTTGCACACCACAGTCCGTCGGTCATCCTCACTTTCTTTAAAGAACCTCCAGACTTGCGAACATCTAGGCCTCGCCACGGGAGCTTCACTACGTGAAACAGTTGCTGCTGATGCACCAGCTCTGGCCCTGCTTCTCCCTCTGGCCACACCACTGCGTCTTACAACCTGTTCTGGTGCAGCACTCGCCTCCGCCTCAGAAGTCTTCACTCGGCATATCAACCCAGCTTGGGTCAGTCACCTCGTCATCCTCCAATTCCTCAGTCTGCTCCCCCCTCGGAATTCCTCCCCTAACAACAACTTCACCACTGTCTGACAAACGTGTCTCCTCATCGTCCGACACCTCTTTACAAACTTCTTCCACTAACTCAACATTGTCATCATCATCATCATCACCCACAGACTGCGACAGTTGGAAAACTTGGGCATCGGGAACGAGGTGAGCAGCAACCTGAGAAGTGGTTTGTGACTCTGGGAAGGGTCCAGAAAACAGTTCCTGAGAGTATGCCGGATCGCATTCCAAATTTTCCTGGGAGGGGGCAGACTGGGGGGAAGGAGGTTGAGGTGGAGGAGCTAGAAGAGTGCTCCCTTGGGTAACGTGGGTGGACTGCGTGGAAGACTGACTGGTGGACAAATTACTTGGAGCATTGTCCGCAATCCACGAGATCAGCTGTTCGCACTGTTGTGGTTTCAACAGTCCTCTACCACGTGTCCCTGTAAGTTGAGACATGAAGCTAGGGAGTGTAGCTCTGCGGAATTCCCCTGCTCCCTCATCAGCGGGTACTGTCTCACCCTGCCCAGGACCACGGCCTCTGCCCCCTGCAGTAATTGAATGCCCACGCCCACGCCCTCGCCCTCGACCCTTAGCCCTGGGGTTCAACATTTTTTGTATATAGGTGTATGATAAAAAAAAAATAAAAAATTAAGTCCGGTAGAATTAAGTGACGTACAGAAAGTGTCACCTGGACAGATTATACGGATTGGAGCAAGTGTGCTGAACTGTGACACACAGAAAGGTTACACGCAGCTAAGTAAAATGGATTTGTATCACTGAACTAAAACAACTGAAAAAATTATTTTATTTTTTTTATATTTTTTTTTTGGGAACGTGACGTGCAGGAACTATGGTAGGACTGACTGACACCCTGTTAACGGTGGCTATTTAGTCTGCGACCCAGACAAATGTCGCACAGAGAATTTTCTGGATCGAGCGGTAGATGATATTGGTAGCAAATGACTTGGTTGTATTGTGTGACGTACAGAAAGTGTCACCTGGACAGTATATATGGATGGGAGCTAATGTGCTGAACTGTGACACACAGAAAGGTTTTTTGTTTTTTTATATTTTTTTTTACAATTTTGTTTTTTTGGGAACGTGACGTGCAGGAAATATGGTAGAACTGACTGACACCCTGTTAACGGTGGCTATTTAGTCTGCGACCCAGACAAATGTCGCACAGAGAATTTTCTGGATCAAGCGGTAGATGATATTGGTAGCAAATGACTTGGTTGTATTGTGTGACGTACAGAAAGTGTCACCTGGACAGTATATACGGATGGGAGCGAATGTGCTGAACTGTGACACACAGAAAGGTTACACAAAGCCGAGTAAAATGGATTTGTATCACTGAGCTAAAACAACTGAAAAAATAATTTTTTTTTGATATTTGTTTTTTTATATTTTTTTACAATTTTGTTTTTTTGGGAACGTAACGTGCAGGAACTATGGTAGGACTGACTGACACCCTGTTAACGGTGGCTATTTAGTCTGCGACCCAGACAAATGTCGCACAGAGAATTTTCTGGATCAAGCGGTAGATGATATTGGTAGAAAATGACTTGGTTGTATTGTGTGACGTACAGAAAGTGTCACCTGGACAGTATATACGGATGGGAGCGAATGTGCTGAACTGTGACACACAGTAAGGTTACACAAAGCTGAGTAAAATGGATTTGTATCACTGAGCTAAAACAACTGAAAAAATAATTTTTTTTAATATTTTGTTTTTTATATTTTTTTTAAATTTTGTTTTTTGGGAACGTAACGTGCAGGAACTATGGTAGGACTGACTGACACCCTGTTAACGGTGGCTATTTAGTCTGCGACCTAGAGAAATGTCGCACAGAGAGTTTTCTGGATCGAGCGGTAGATGATATTGGTAGCAAATGACTTGGTTGTATTGTGTGACGTACAGAAAGTGTCACCTGGACAGTATATACGGATGGGAGCGAATGTGCTGAACTGTGACACACAGAAAGGTTACACAAAGCCGAGTAAAATGGATTTGTATCACTGAGCTAAAACAACTGAAAAAATAATTTTTTTTTATATTTGTTTTTTTATATTTTTTTTACAATTTTGTTTTTTTTGGGAACGTGACGTGCAGGAAATATGGTAGAACTGACTGACACCCTGTTAACGGTGGCTATTTAGTCTGCGACCCAGACAAATGTCGCACAGAGAATTTTCTGAATCAAGCGGTAGATGATATTGGTAGCAAATGACTTGGTTGTATTGTGTGACGTACAGAAAGTGTCACCTGGACAGTATATACGGATGGGAGCGAATGTGCTGAACTGTGACACACAGTAAGGTTACACAAAGCTGAGTAAAATGGATTTGTATCACTGAGCTAAAACAACTGAAAAAATAATTTTTTAAAATATTTTGTTTTTTATATTTTTTTAAATTTTGTTTTTTTTGGAACGTAACGTGCAGGAACTATGGTAGGACTGACTGACACCCTATTAACGGTGGCTATTTAGTCTGCGACCCAGACAAATGTCACACAGAGAATTTTCTGGATCAAGCGGTAGATGATATTGGTAGCAAATGACTTGGTTGTATTGTGTGACGTACAGAAAGTGTCACCTGGACAGTATATACGGATGGGAGCGAATGTGCTGAACTGTGACACACAGAAAGGTTACACGCAGCTGAGTAAAATGGATTTGTATTACTGAGCTAAAACAACTGAAAAAATATTTTTTTTTTTTTATATTTTGTTTTTTTGGGAACGTGACGTGCAAGAACTATGGTAGAACTCACTGACACCCTGTTAACGGTAACTATTTAGTCTGCGACCCAGACAAATGTCGCACAGAGAGTTTTCTGGATCAAGTGGTAGATGATATTGGTAGCAAATGACTTGGTTGTATTCTGTGACGTACAGAAAGTGTCACCTGGACAGTATATATGGATTGGAGTGAGTCAGTGCTGAACTGTGACACACAGAATGGTTCCACACTGCTGTGTGCAATGGATTTGTATCACTGAGATAGAACAATAAAAAAAAACAGGGTTAGATATGGCGATAGCTGCACTACTAGTGCCAGCCAGCCAAGTGACAAAAATAATAAAATAAAATGTCTTCTAGCCCTTAGAAGGGCTGTTGGGTTCTTTGTGGGTGATCCCTGCCTAACAGACAACTAAATGCAGGCCCTAACACTGTCCCTGAAAGGCAGCAGCTCTATCCCTAACGACATCCAGACGGCATCTGAGCCGAGTGCCGCGGCCAGTCACTAGTATATTCCTGGGTCACCTGATCAGGCCAGCCAACCCCTGCTATCGACATGTAAGGGCCCCACGTGATGCTGGGTGGTACGCAGAGTCTCCTGGCTTGTGATTGGCTGTGTTTTTAGGTGCCAAAAAAGCACGATGCGGAAGTTGCCATTTCCTCGAGTATGGCGAGATACTCGTCCGAGCTGCGAGTACTTACGAGTACCCTAATACTTGAACAAGTACCAAGCTCGGACGAGTATGCTCGCTCATCTCTAGTGAGCACCTATCCATTGTGAAGATTCAGATGAGCTACTGCTTATATATTATACATTAAGTTTAATTTAGAGTCCTTACTTGAATAGTAAATGTAAAACACATCAACACAAGATGGAGGCAGATATCTGGACTACTGATCCAACAAGTTCTAGCTGAACCATAGAGTTCCCACTGAGATGTACATTCTCACACAACACATACTAATCCAGCTTGGGTGCGCATAAATCTAGTTTCTTCTTCAATGTCTGTAATTCCTAACTGCAGACTGCAGACTCCAAAAGGCAGCAACATGAGTTGACAATTGATATGACCGTGAGCCAGAAGCATTTAAACCCAATCAAATGCTATGAGGTCCATTAGCCATAGTCATGCATTTCCCTCACAGACTAAGTCCTGCACTCACTCTTTCAGCTGTTCAACAATCTCAGTGGTTCTCCTGCTACATACTTAGGGATTCACTGGAGCCCTTTGGGGGGTCAAACTTGACTGATGCTGACGGACAAGATAAGAAGCTGCTACTTCAGCTGCCTTGTCTCAAGTACAACTCATTCTGACTGACTGAACAAAAGAGAAGCCTAGAGAGCCTCAGTTGGTTGTTTAAGGTAAGGATATTGATGGCCTATCCAATATGCACTTTTCAGCCACTAGCAGTGCAGCAGCTATATGCTTAGGTATTGCGTATTTTAACTACGCTGACTGTACGTACGTAATTTGGGCAGGAATGTTCGCAAAAAACGTGTTTTTTTTTACGTAGATTCGACAAATATGTCGTTTAAATACGAATCTTGTCAGAAATTCGCCGAATATTCAGCTAAGCAAATTTTGAATGATTCTCTCATCTGTAGTGGTTAGTCTATGACCATAAAGACTGAGGTGACCAAGGCATTGTTGTAGGTTGCATTATGATTAATCCAGCCCTGCAGTTTAATATAGTGGTGCAAATATAACAAATGGACTGTTAACCACAAAGGAAAATGATAACATATTGTCTTTCATTTCTGTAATCATAGCATTAGTATTTGCTGTGGAGTTTTCCCAAATAGTAAATTGATTTATTGATTTTTTTCTTGTGACATTTTTCAATTTTGTACCAGTTCATACTTCAGAACATACTAAGATCCCAAACGGGCCATCATAGAGTAATTTGGTTTAGGTGATTAAATACATGTAATGCCCCAATTGTTGTTGCTGTTTTGTAGATATCATGGCTTTACACTTGGTGGTGCAAGTGCTGCTTCACTGTGACCTAGGAAGCATACCTGAAGGTACATACATGTAAGGATGCACATCTTTACATGTATGTTACATAAAGGCACTGATTATGATGTTATAATAATACAGTCATGGCCAAAAGTTTTGAGAATGACACAAATATTATATTTTCACATGATCTGCTGCCCTCTGGTTTTTATGTCTGTTTGTCAGATGTTTTTATCACATACAGAAATATAATTGCAATCATATTATGAGTAACAAAAGCTTATATTGACAGTTAGAATGAGTTAATGCAGCAAGTCAATATTTGCAGTGTTGACCCTTCTTCTTCAGGACCTCTGCAATTCTCCCTGGCATGCTCTCAATCAACTTCTGGACCAAATCCAGACTGATAGCAGTCCATTCTTGCACAATCAATGCTTGCATTTTGTCAGAATTTGTAGGTTTTTGTTTGTCCACCCGTCTCTTGATGATTGACCACAAGTTCTCAATGGGATTAAGATCTGGGGAGTTTCCAGGCCATGGACCCAAAATCTCTATGTTTTGTTCCCTGAGCCATTTAGTTATCACCTTTGCTTTATGGCAAGGTGCTCCATCATACTGGAAAAGGCATTGTTGATCGCCAAACTGCTCTTGGACGGTTAGGAGAAGTTGTTCTCGGAGGACATTCTGGTACCATTCTTTATTCATGGCTGTGTTTTTAGGCAAGACTGTGAGAGAGCTGATTCCCTTGGCTGAGAAGCAACCCCACACATGAATGGTTTCAGGATGCTTTACAGTTGGCATGAGACAAGACTGGTGGTAGCGCTCACCTCGTCTTCTCCGAATAAGCTGTTTTCCAGATGTCCCAAACAATCAAAAAGGGGATTCATCAGAGAAAATGACTTTTCCCCAGTCCTCAGCAGTCCACTCCCTGTACCTTTTGCAGAATATCAGTCTGTCCCTGATGTTTTTTCTGGAGAGAAGTGGCTTCTTTGCTGCCCTCCTTGAGACCAGGCCTTGCTCCAAGAGTCTCCGCCTCACAGTGCGTGCCGATGCACTCACACCTGCCTGCTGCCATTCCTGAGCAAGCTCTGCACTGCTGGTAGCCCGATCCCGCAGCTGAAACACTTTTAAGAGACGGTCCTGGCGCTTGCTGGTCTTTCTTGGGTGCCCTGGAGCCTTTTTGGCAACAATGGAACCTCTCTCCTAGAAGTTCTTGATGATGCGATAGATTGTTGACTGAGGTGCAATCTTTCTAGCTGCGATACTCTTCCCTGTTAGGCCATTTTTGTGCAGTGCAATGATGACTGCACGTGTTTCTTTAGAGATAACCATGGTTAACAGAAGAGAAACAATGATGCCAAGCACCAGCCTCCTTTTAAAGTGTCCAGTGGTGTCATTCTTACTTAATCATGACAGATTGATCTCCAGCCCTGTCCTCATCAACACCCACACCTGTGTTAATGGAGCAATCACTGAAACGATGTTAGCTGGCCCTTTTAAGGCAGGGTTGCAATGATGTTGAAATGTGTTTTGGGGGATAAAGTTCATTTTCTAGGCAAATATTGACTTTGCAAGTAATTGCTGTTAAGCTGATCACTCTTTATAACATTGAGTATATTCAAATTGCCATTATAAAAACTGAAGCAGTAGACTTTGTAAAAATTAATATTTGTATCATTCTCAAAACTTTTGGCCATGACTGTACAAGCATAATTCACTTAGAAGAAATGCTCGCAGTTAGGCACATAGCGATGTTACAAATGAGTGGTGATGCACACAGTGATAAACAGTTCAAAAAAGATGATGCACACAGTGATGTCACACACAGTGATAGCAAATACACTTCACAATAGAAAGGTGCCTCAGTGGTTAACTTAGATTGTGAGCCCCACTGGGGACAATGTGATGACAATGTTTGTAAATCACTACAGAATATGTCAGAGCTATAGAAGTGAGTAAAAAAAAATAAAATAAAGATGATGCACACAGTGATGTCAAATGCACAGTGATAGTAAACATATTCCACAATAGAAAGATGATGCACACAGTGATGGTAAATACACTTCACAATAGAAGGATGATGCACACAGTGATGTCACACACTGATAGTAAACACACTCCACAATACAAAGATGATGCACAAAGTGATATCAAACACTAAGTGATAGCTATTACACTTCAGAATACAAAGATGATGCATATAGTGATGTCACACATGCAGTGATAGCCAATACACTTCACAATAAAAATGATGATGCACACAGTGATGTCACACATACAATGACAGCAAATACACTTCACAATAGAAATGATGCCCTCTGTGATATCACACACAAAGTGATAGCTAATACACTTCACAATACAATGATGATGCACACAGTGATGTCACACATACAGTGATAGCTAATACACTTCACAATACAAGGATGATGCATATAGTGATGTCACACACAGTGATAGCAAATATACTTCACAGTAGAAAGATGATGCATATAGTGATGCTACACACACAGTGATAGTAAACACATTCCACCATAGAAAGATTGTGTGACACTGTGTGTGACACTGTGATGTCACACACACTGATATTAAACATACTCCATAATAGAAAAAGGATGCACACAGTGATGTCGCACACACAGTGATAGTAAACACACTCCACAATTGAAGGATGATGCACAACAGTGATGGCACAGTACAGACATTAATTGAACCTATTGTGTGATAGTGGCCATAGCCGCCATAGCCACTGGGACCCAGGCGTTCCTACAACCTCTAAACTCCTAGTTGTTATCTTCTGACAGTAAATATGAATTGCCAATGCACATACTCTACAACCCTCCGGTTCACTCTACAACCCTCCGGTTCTGTCGTACTTGCATGCCTACAGTTCCAAACATACGCATGCACTGTTTTTGCAGAATTAGGGATCGACATCTGAACACTAAATCATCAATGTTGTTATAGCATGACCTTGGACACATATTCAGGGAATATACTATATTGCTATATAATGCTCAAATAATATATCCATGTTATACTGAAATAATGGTACGACACAATATAACATGAATTTATAAAATCCAAAAGTATTAAAAAGTTTAACATTTTTAATGTTAATTACTCCTCTTGCAATCCAGTCAATCACTTTGATTTTAGTAAGGACCAAATGAATATCGATGCAGTCATCTATTGGGACTGGTTCATCTGGGCAAGAATGCGGGCAGCCTCCCTGCACATGTTCTGATTTAGATCATCTACCCCATAATTCCTGGTCAGACACTACTTTACAGATTCTATTGTTAGCACCGACCTAAGGGTCTGCAGAGAGTATTGTAAATATGTTCTAGCTAGGCTGATAGCGTAGGATTGCAGAGGTTAATACAGACTAGGTGTAAAGACAGTGAAGGAGGTAAGAATGGTAGACAAAGCACTTGCACATTTTTCTTCATTTGCTGGTTGCATAGAAGAGGTTGAGAAGCACAAGCAAAAGTGTTGACAGGTTCATTCTCCTTATTTCCTACTTGACCAGTGTTTTCTCCAAGGAGACGAACAATCAAGAATAATGGGAGTCTTACTTCTGGCTGAGATTACCTGAAGACAGCTCCCCTGCTATCAGATGTTCACTTCCCGGTGAGATGTAGAGTTTTGGAGTAAATTATATTCATTTGCAGAAAGTGAAACCTGGTCTGTACGAATACAAGAGTTCATCATACATGTCACTGCAAGGTGTGATCTTATCTCCTGTCACACTCCTGCTACCTCTCTAAAACATCCCTAGGGTATTTCTAAGTCATTCTCAAGAATTCTGCTTACTGGGATGAAACATGTGCCAGTTAAATATGCCAGCTCGCACCTGATCATGCATCTTCAGGTTTTTATACCTGAAATGAGGTTTCTTGATAATTACCATTCTGCTCCAATGGTTCAGGTACTTTAGAATATGGAGAACTCATATGATGTATAAACAATGTGCGTTTTGGGTGTGTTATCTTTCTGTTGCTAGAAAAGTATTGTACATGAACATTAGGTTAATCCTTAGACAACCACCACAGTTCATGTATGGCAAAGGTCATCTATTTACAGTGCCTTGCGAAAGTATTCAGCCCCCTGGAACTTTTCAACCTTTTGCCACATTTCAGGCTTCTAACAAAAAGATATAACATTTTAAATTTTTGGTGAAGAATCAACAACAAGTGGGTCACAATTATGAAGTGGAACAAAATTTATTGGATCATTTAAACTTTTTTTGTAATAATAAAACTGAAAAGTTGGACGTGCAAAATTATTCGGCCCATTTACTTTCAGTTCAGAAAACTCACTCCAGAAGTTCATTGAGGATCTCTGAATGATCCAATGTTGTCCTAAATGACTGATGAAGATAAATAGAATCCACCTGTGTGTAATCAAGTCTCCGTATAAATGAACCTTCTCTGTGATAGTCTCAGGGTTCTGCATCATGAAGACCAAGGAACACACCAGGCAGGTTCGTGATACTGTTGTGGAGAAGTTTAAAGCCAGATTTGGATACCAAAAGATTTCCCAAGCTTTAAACATCCCAAGGAGCGCTGTGCAAGCGATCATAATGAAATGGAAGGAGTATCAGACCAATGCAAATCTACCAAGACCCGGCCGTCCCTCTAAACCTTCATCTCAAACAAGGAGAAGACTGATCAGAGATGCAGCCAAGAGGCCCATGATCACTCTGGATGAAATGCAGAGATCTACAGCTGAGGTGGGAGAGTCTGTCCATAGGATAACAATCAGTCGAACACTTCACAAATCTGGCCTTTATGGAAGAGTGGCAAGAAGAAAGCCATTTCTCAAAGATATCCATAAAAAGTCTTGTTTACAGTTTGCCACAAGCCACCTGGGAGACACACCAAACATGTGGAAGAAGGTGCTCTGATCAGATTAAACCAGAATCAAACTTTTTGGAAACAATGCAAAACAATATGTTTGGCGTAAAAGCAACACAGCTCATCACCCTGAACGCACCATCCCCACTGGAAAACATGGAGGAGGCAGCATCATGGTTTGGGCCTGCTTTTCATCAGCAGGGAAAGGAAAGATGGTTAAAATTGATGGGAAGATGGATGAAGCCAAATACAGGACCATTCTGGATGAAAACCTGTTGGAGTCTGCAAAAGAACTGAGACTAGGACGGAGATTTATCTTCCAACAAGACAATGATCCCAAAAATAAAGCCAAATCTACAATGGAATGGTTCAAAAATAAACGTATCCAGGTCTTAGAATGGCCAAGTCAAAGTCCAGACCTGAATCCAATTGAGAATATGAGGAAAGAGCTGAAAACTGTTGTTTACAAACGCTCTCCATCCAACCTCAAAGAGCTCGAGCTGTTTTGCAAAGAATGGGCAAGAATTTCAGTCTCTAGATGTGCAAAACTGAGAGAGACATACCCCAAGCGACTTGCAGCTGTAAACACAGCAAAAGGTGGAGCAACAAAGTATTAATGCAAGGGGGCCGAATAATTTTGCACGCCCCACTTTTCAGTTTTATTATTACAAAAAAAGTTTAAATGATCCAATAAATTTCGTTCCACTTCACAATTGTGACCCACTTGTTGTTGATTCTTCACCAAAAATGTAAAATGTTATATCTTTTTGTTTGAAGCCTGAAATGTGGAAAAAGGTTGAAAAGTTCCAGGGGGCCGAATACTTTCGCAAGGCGCTGTATATATGACGCCCGTTCACAATCACAGTGGGCACCATAGCCACCGGGTTTTTGCTGTTTCAAACAGCAGAGGCCTGGGGCTAATTTCTGTGATCGGCAATAAAGCCAATCGCATACATTTAATCCTTCAGATGCAGTGGTCAAATGTGGCCATGGCATCTGAAGGCTGAAAACCCGGAAGCACTGCACTTCTGGATCTAGAATGGCTCTCCCAGGCAGTGATTGGGTGAACCATGTGTTATGTAGCTCTGATGCTCTGGATCTTTCTGAAGAAGCGCAGCATATGAGAGCTGTAGTTCCTATGGAGACCTGCAGCTGGCAGGACTCCATACGAAATCAGCAAATAGGTCTTACAATGCAGCGCTTATACACTTCTAAGCTAAAAGCAATCTGAAGATCATATTCTAGGCGTCTGGGGGGGGAGGGTTGAGGGCTAAAACAAAGTTTTGTTTTGTTTTTTTTTAAAAGGAAAAAATATAAAACAATTATAATAAAAAATATAAAAATTCAGATTAACGCCTTTTCCCCAGTATTAAAATAAAAATAAACAATAAAAAAAAACATTATGGGCATCACGGTGTCCTAAAATGCCCAAACTATTGAAATATAAATGTATTTATCCCATATGATGAACACCATAAGGCCCCTTTCACACGGGCGATGTTTACGCGGGGGTGCAATGCGTGATGCGAACGCATTGCACCCGCACTGAATCCTGACCCATTCATTTCAATGGGTCTTTTCACATGAGCGATGTTTTTCACGCATCAGTTTGCCGTTGCGTGAAAATAGTAGCATGTTCTATATTCTGCGTTTTTCACGCAGCCCTGGCCCCATTGAAGTGAATGGGGCTGCGTGAATAACGCATTGCATCCGCAGGCAAGTGCGGATGCAATGCGTGATTCACTGATGGTTGCTAAGAGATGTTGTTTAAACATTCAGTTTTTTATCACGCGCGTGAAAAACGCATTAAAACGCTTCACACCCGCGCAGAAAAAATATTTTTTCTTTTGGGGCAAAAATAACGCAAGTTTGCTTGACCTTAACACTACCTGCGCAGCTTGTGCATTATAACGTTACTGTATCCTATATAGCTGACATCCGGTGTCATTTTTTCTGCCATTAATAAAGTCGACATTACCAGCGCGGCTTGTGCATTATAACATTGCTGTATCCTATATAGCTGACATCCAGTGTCATTTTTTCTGCCGTTAATCAAGTTGACATTACCTGCTCGGCTTGTGCATTATAACGTTACTGTATTCTATATAGCTGACATCCGGTGTAATTTTTTCTGCCGTTAATCAAGTCAACATTACCTGCGCGGCTTGTGCATTATAACGTTGCTGTATCCTATATAGCTGACATCCGGTGTCATTTTTTCTGCCGCTAATCAAGGCCACAGTACCTGCGCGGCTTGTGCATTATAACGTTACTGTATTCTATATAGCTGACACCCGGTGTCATTTTTTCTGCCGTTAATCAAGGCAACAGTACCTGCGCTGCGTCTGCTGTATAACGTTTGCGCATTCTAAATATTTGACATTCGGTGAAATTTTTCTGATCATACACTTAATAAAAATCTGCACTACTGTACTTGTGACAAAGTTGCATATAGGTGAGCAGTAAGGGTTGGGGAAGTGGGCGTGCTGCTGATGGTGCATGCAGAGGCCATGGCTCTGGGCGCGGTGAAACTGTGCCTGCTGGCAGAGCACAAGAAATAAAGTCATCCAAAACTCCCAGCTTCATGTCCTAGTTTGGAGGGCGGTTCAAGACACAACTCTTGACGCCACACCAGTGCGAGCAGGTAGTCGGTTAAATTTCAGCTGATAATGCTTCCAGTTGGTTAAGCACCACCCTCTCTTCCACAAAGTCCAGTCTCAGTAGCCAAAAGTCTGGGCAACAAAATCCTCACCCTGATCCTTCTTCCTCCCACCATGCAGAGTCTGGGCAAAGAAGTGATCCCACATTCAGATATTCCGAGGAGCTTTTTTCATTACCGTTCCTTGGTTTGGGCCTCTCGCCAAGCCCGCTTGAAGTGGACATGAGGAGATATGGTGTCCTGATTCCCAAACTCATGAGCATCCACAGTCTGAAGAAGATGACAGTGGGGAATGGCAAGTAGCGTCTCACGAGGTGGATGATGATGATGATGAGACACAGTTGCCAATAAGTCAAGGGCAATTAGTGTCTCAAGAGGTTGATGATGGGGAAGAGACGCAGTTAAGTCAGTTTCTTGTTAGGTCACCATGTCAGGAGGAGGACCAGAGTGAGGAAGTGGAAGAGGAGGTGGTGGACGATGAAATAGCTGACCCAACCTGGGAAGGTGGCAAGCCGAGCGAGGACAGCAGTACAGAGGGGGAGGGATCCGCAGCACTGCAACAGGCTGGAAGAGGCAGTGGGGTGGCAAAAGGGAGAAGGCAGGCCACGCTAACCAGGCCGGCAACTGTTCCCTGGAGCAGCCCCTTGCGGCAATCTCCCTTGCCAAGGGGTAGGTGCCTGGCGGTTTTTTGAGGAAAGTACTGACAATAATTGTCATTTGCAACCTGTGCCGTACCAAGATGAGCAGGGGTGTAAACACCAGCAACCTGACTACCAACAGCATGATCCGCCACATGGCAGCAAAGCACCCTAATAGGTGGGCCGAACGCCTAGGTCCACGATCTGTGTCTGCAGGTCACACCACTGCCTCCTCTTCCCCTCTGTTACATGCTGTCCAAGACGCAGGACTAGATGCCTCCCGACCTGCACCTGGACCTTTGCAAGGACCATCAGCAAGCACGTCCACTTCAGTGTCCCAGTGCATCGTTCAAATGTCCTTACTCCAGGCATTTGAACGCAAGCGCAAATACCCTGCCACCCACCCACAGGCCATAGCACTAAACGCACAACTTTCCAAATTGCTGGCCCTGGAAATGTTACCATTTAGGCTGATGGACACTGAGGCTTTTCGCGGCTGTCCCTCGTTACACAGTCCCCAGCCGTCACTATTTTTCCCGGTTTTCCGTCCCTGCCTTACACCAGCATGTGTCCCGAAACATAACCCGTGCCGTGACCAATGCAGTTATGGGGAAGGTCCACTTAACAACTGACACATGGACAAGTGCTTCTGGCCAGGGACGCTACATTTCCCTGACGGCACACTGGGTGAACGTTGTGGAGGCTGGGAGCGAGTTGTACCCTGGGATGGCACAGGTGCTACCGACGCCAAGGATTGCGGCCCTACTTCCATCCAGATTTCCACCACCACCTACAGTAGCGTCTGCAACCCCTCTTTCTCTTCCTCCACTTCCACTTCCACTGTAGAATTCGAATCTTGCAGCACCAGTCAGACTTCAGTCAAAAGCTGGAAGCAGTGTAGCACAACAGTCGGGAAGCGGCAACAGGCCGTGCTGAAGCTTATTTGCTTAGGTGAGAAACAGAAACACCGCTGCTGAGCTGTGGCAGGGCATAAGGGAACAGGCTGAGCTGTGGCTCTTGCCACTCAACCTACAGCCAGGAGTGGTTGTGTCTTATAACGGCCTCAACTTGGTGGCGGCTTTGGAGCTGGCCAACCTCACACACATACCATGCCTGGCCCATGTCTTCAACTTAGTGGTTCAGCGGTTTCTCAAAACCTACCCCAATTTACACCAGCTACTGGTGAAGGTGCGCCGCCTGTGTGCCCATTTCCGAAAGTCACCTACAGCTTCAGCCAGCCTGACAACGCTGCAGCAGCGCTTGCGCTTGCCAGCTAACCGACTGCGGTGCGACCTGAGCACGTGCTGGAACTCCACCTTCCACATGTTGGGCAGGCTTTGTGAGCAGCAGAGGGCAGTAGTAGAATACCAGCTGCAACACGGTCGCCGCCTTTCCAGTCAGCTTCCGCTCTGCACAAACGATGAGAGGGCATTGATATTTGACCTCTGTGAGGTTTTATGCAACTGATGAATCTACACAGATGGTGAACGGCGATAATGCAATTATCAGTGTAACCATCCCACTTCTGTGTCTACTGAAACGCTCACTGCTCACAATAAAGGCGGACGCTTTGCGTGTGGAAGAGGTGGAAAGGGGGGAAAACCCTACACAGGGTGATAGCCAGACCACCCTTCTCAGCGCGAATTAAAGGAGGAGGAGGACGAGGAGGAGCAGGAGGAGGAGCAGGAGACGGTTGCCACCGCTACACAGGGTAGTACCCATAGCACGTTTACATCATCTCTTCGGCATGGATGGGCCAAAGAGGAGGACGAGGAGGAGATTGAGAGTCATCCTCCTGGTGAGGAGAGCGAAGCCTTGTCTCTTGGGACTCTGGCACACATGGCTAACTTCATGCTATGCTGCCTTTCCCGTGACCCTCGCGTTATACACATTTTAGCCAACACTGATTACTGGTTGTTCACCCTTCTCAACCCCCGCTACAAAGAGAACTTCTCATCTCTCATTCCTGTGGTGGAGAGTACAAGTAAAATGGTGCAATACCAGAAGGCCCTTGTAGAAAATTTGCTCCAAAAATTTCCAGCTGACAACACTGGCGGCAGAGTACGTCCTTTGGCCACCCGAGGAGGGGAGACGAAGCACACAGCAGTTCCAATAAAGGCAGGGAGACACTCTCCAAGGCCTGGGACAGTTTCATGACACGCCGCCAGCACCCTCACCCTGATGAGCGGCCTATTGTCACAAGGAGGGAAAAGTTTTGGAAGATGGTGAAGGAGTACCTAGCTGAATGTGTCAACGTCCTCAGCGATCCCTCTGTGCCTTATAATTATTGGGTGTCTAAGCTGGACATGTGGCACGAACTGGTGCTCTATGCCTTGGAGGTGCTGGACTGCCCTGCCGCCACCGTTTTGTCGGAGCGGGTATTTAATACCGCTGGGGGCATAATTACTGATAAGCGCATCCGCCTGTCAACTGAAAATGCTGACAGGTTGACGCTTATCAAAATGAACAAGGCCTGGATTGCCCCTGGCTTCTCTACCCCACCAGCGGAAAGCGGCTTAACATGAAGGAACTTTAAATGTGGCTTTTAGGGTGTATTGAATACACTGTATTCCCATGTGCCCCTTCCTCTTCTCGTCCTCTTCCTCCTCATCCTCCATCATATGAAACTGCTTATTAGGCTGCATTGAAGTTCACCAGCAGGCCCTCAACCATAATGTTTTAGATGGTCAGCCCACCAGCAGGCCCTCAAGCATAGTGTTTTAGACGGTCAGCTCACCAGCAGGCCCGGAACATAGAAACATAGAAAATTGACGGCAGAAAAAGACCACATGGTCCATCAAGTCTGCCCTTTTATTATTCCTTTATTGTTATCTTAGGATAGATACATGTTTATCCCAGGCATGTTTAAATTCAGTTACCTTGGATTTATCAACCACCTCTGTTGGAAGTTGTTCCAAGCTTCTACTACTCTTTCAGTGAAATAATATTTTCTAATGTTCTTGATTTTTTCCCCCAACTAACCTCAGATTGTGCCCCCTTGTTCTTGTGTTCAGTTGAACCATAATGTTTTAGACGGTCAGCTCACCAGCAGGCCCTCAACCATAATGTTTTAGATGGTCTTCTCACCAGCAGGCCCTCAACCATAATGGTTTAGACGGTCAGCTGACCAGCAGGCATTCAACCATAATGTTTTGGACGGTCAGCTCACCAGCAGGCCCTCAACCATAATGTTTTAGACGGTCAGCTCGCCAGCAGGCCCTCAACCATAATGTTTTAGATGGTCAGCTCACCAGCAGGCCCTCAACCATAATGTTCTAGACGGTCAGCTCACCAGCAGGCCCTCAACCATAATGTTTTAAATGGTCAGCTCACCAGCAGGCCCTCAACCATAGTGTTTTAGACGGTTAGCTCACCAGCAGTCCCTCAACCTTAATGTTTTAGACGGTCAGCTCACCAGCAGGCCCTCAACCATAATGTTTTAGACGGTCAGCTCACCAGCAGGCCCTCAACCACAATGTTTTAGACGGTCAGCTCACCAGCAGGCCCGGAACCATAGTGTTTTAGATGGTCAGCTCACCAGCAGGCCCTCAACCATACTATTTTAGACGGTCAGCTCACCAGCAGGCCCTCAACCATAATGTTTTAGACGGTCAGCTCACCAGCAGGCCCGGAACCATAATGTTTTAGATGGTCAGTTAACCAGCAGGCCCTCAACCATAATGTTTTAGACGGTCAGCTCAGCAGCAGCATGTCACCCATAATTTTTTAGACGGTCAGCTCAGCAGCAGCACCTCACCCATAATGTTTTAGATGGTCAGCTCAGCAGCAGCACGTCACCCCTATTGTTTTTGAGTGTCAGCAGCAGGCCATCAATCATAATTTTTCAAGAGTGTGTCTGATGCCCTCCTTTATGTGTAATAAAGGGTTTATTCGAGTGCCTGTTCCTTGTAATTTTTGTCAGTCCTTTCCCTTTGTGCATAGGCTTTATGAGTGTAGGAGTCCCACGACATGAACAATTGTACCACAATGTGAATGAGGCCCACCTTTAGGTGATATACCGGTTGTATCGGAGTGCCTCTTACTTGTAATTTTTGGCAGCTTTACTTACAAGTAAATATATGTTTCCTAACAATATTTCCTCTAAAATCGATGTTATATTCGGTTTTGGGGTGTATTCTTGTAATTCCGTAAAAGTGGCGTAATACTCAGACAACATCATTCCCAGCAGCGACTTCGGTGTCCAAGATGCATCCAGACATCCTCCCCATGCTGTTCCAAAACCATTTCAGTGGTGTTTCCACCATTTTCTGACCTTTCCCTATGAACCAGACACCCTCCCCTCTTCAGAGCAGGGGGTGTCTGGTTTAGTGCTCGGGTTCTCCCATTGACTTCCATTATACTCGGGTGCTCGGCCGAGCACTCGAGCACCACCTAGTGTTCGGCCAGAGCACTCGAGCATTACGGTGCTCGATCAACACTAGTCTCCTCATGAACTCCATTCCTAGAGAGATTCAGCTGAAGATCTTATCAGCTGTATTCGGGATCATAATCCCTGACAAGCAGAGCAGAGAGAAGGATGAGGCAGCTTTTTACCACAGTGTTGTGAAGTAACTCGTCCTGCTGTGTGATTAGGACAGGTTCTGTGTGTACTAATATGCCAGCGGCCATTTTATTTCTCTTCATGATTACTCCCCAGATAAAACAAACCTTTATAACTAATGAAAGGTATTTGGGAATATATGTATAATAAAGTAATATTTAAGTATTTTCATTTTTCCCTTTAAAGGGAACCTGACACCTAGAAAACACATATAAAACCACAAACATTGCCTTATTGAAGTATGTAGCATGATTCCAAAGTTGTCTTTGTGTTTGCTGTGCGATTTGCCAAAAGTCAGAAAACAAGACTTTTATTCAACTGCCCAGGCTATTTAAATTTGGATCTTGAAGTCAAGAGGGCTACAGCTTTCTGGCTTCAAGTCAAGCTCTCTGTGCACCCCTTTCCTGTCCCTTAGTGTTTGATTGAGTAAATTTCCAATTCCCTCAATGCCGGATGCTTAAACATATTCTCGCATTGCACCGTGTCCCCAAAATTCCCTATGCATTGAGCTGCTGAAAACTAGCTCAAAGTGGCGGGGATCAATGTGCAGGCACGGAAATTGTGGGGACACGACCCCTATACGGAAAGAATGCGTTTGCGCGTCCGACATTGGGGGAATGGGAAGTTCTAGCAATCAAACACTATTTAATGATATAAGATGTAGAGTGCTTACAAAATAAAAAAAGAGAAACAAATAAAATGGACAAATAAACAGCAGAATAGTTATAGAATAAAAGTGAGAAAATACATCTGATGGCCTGAAGCCTATGAGGCAGTAGAATGGTGCAGGCTGTCGTGAAGCGATGACATCATCGCTACCTCCTGTGCCAACTCTCAGACAACACAATGACTGCCTGTGACAGGACCCAGGAGCTGTGGTGATGTCATTACATCTTCCTGTGTCGAGATTGAACCAACTCTGTCAGTAGGCTGGCCTATAACTTCTGGGACAATTTAAATAGCGGGGGCTCTACAGGGGGACATTATAGCTACTGAGAACACTACATAGAGGACATTATGAATACTTGGGGCACAACTGAGAGCAAATTATAACTAATAGTGCATATAATAACTACTGTGGGCACTATAGAGAACATTATAATTCCTGGGGGCACAATAGGGAGACATTGTTACTACTGGATGTTCTATAGGGGGCATTATAACTGCTGTAAATGCTGTGGGAACTATAGGGGGGCTTATTACTACTGGGGGTACTGTAGGGGCTTATTATTAGTAGGGACAATATGGAGGGGACTACTACTAATAGGGGAACTCTCCGTAAGCATTATCCCTATTAGGGGTAATGTAGGGTAATAGTAATCTATTACTAATAAAGGCACTAGAGGAGAGAATTATTACTATTGGTGGAACTTTTATGAGGAATTTTACTATGGGGGGCTATCTGTGTGACACTATTAAATATGGTATCTGGGGGCATTGGGGGGAAGGGGGGCACAACAGCCAAATATTGCAGATAGCAGCAGGTTAACAGTGTTGGGGCAGAGACAAAACATCCCTGAATGTCATCATGGCAATCTGCTCCAATGGAGAACATGAAAGAAAATGTCTATGGATCAACTTGCAGGATAACAGGCCCAACTGGATGGACAGATGTCTTTTTTCGGTCTTATAAACTATGTTACTACGTATTAGAGGAGACATCACTGAATGTAATAGATATGTAGTGTTGGATTTTGGTGTATGTTTGTTAGCACTTAAAGGGGTATTCCCATCTCACAAATGTAGATTGTATAGTTAGATATAGCCATACCAATATTATTACTAATAGAATGTATTTGTATAAAAAGTACAGTTTAGAACAGGGGTCAGGAACCTTTTTGGCTAAGAGAGCCGTAAACGCCACATATTTTGAAATATAATTCCGCGAGAGCCGTACAAAATGTTTAAAGGGCCATTGACAGATCAATCGCTCCAATGTTCACTTAGTACAGCAAGGAATGCTCCTCCCTGCTGTATAAAGCCACAACTGGACTGAAACAATGGTAATTAGCAGTAAAAAAATTAAATAAATAACTTACATTGTGAGCTTGCGATGCATGACATCAGTCCAGCAGTCTGGCTTCTTCTTTTTCCTGCGCATGACTGGAAGCTGGCATTGGTGTAATATGGGTGGCAGATGTTTTTTAAGGCCATATTTTTATTTTTTTTTTGGGGGGGGGGGCTATATAATGGATTATGTGGGATTATTTTCAGGGGTGAAGTGGGAAGGGGGGGTTGGTGGGACACACTGTATTACACAGCCCCTTTATTGATGCAGCTCACTGCTGCTGACCATGAGGCTGTGTAACAATTTCCATGTTATAATGTTCACCTTCAAAGCAGCAGCACAGCCAGGGGTTTCTGGAACGTCCAAGGGAGACACAAGGGAGGAGGCAGATGCCGCTTCACTAGGGGACGCAGGTGCGTGCTTGCAGACGGCGCGGCTATGCAGGGAGTTATGGGAAATGTAGTCCATGCTCCCTGCCGCTCACCACTGCCGCCAATGCTTATCAGGCCATCAAAGAACTACCAATATCAGCGTGCACCGCGGCCTGATGGAGCGCGGTGCATGCATCCTTCCCATAGACAGGTAGCAGGGGCGTAGCTAAAGGCTCATGGGCCCTGGTGCAAGAGTTCAGCTTGGGCACCTGCCCCCCCCCCGCCTAATACAGCGCCTCATACCTCTTACATCCAGTATAATACAGCGCCCCATACCTCTTACATCCAGTATAATACAGCGCCCCATACCTCGTACATCCAGTGACGTCTCCTCGGATGTACATCTTCTCTTTCCTCATCTTCTCCTTTCAGACCAGACACCATTTTTCAGCCATTTCTCATGTCTGCAATTTGACAGAAAAAAATCTTAGTTTACTACTTTTCCATCATCCTCCCATCTTCTGGACAAACCATCCTACCACCCCCAGTACTGTGCCACTAGTACCACACAGATTATGTGCCAGTAAGAAATGCCCCAATAATGCGCCAGAAGTTCCCCCCATTGATTCCCCCCCAAAATCATGTGCCAGTAAGAAATGCCCCAGTGCCCCCATGTGCCAGAAAAATGCCCCCCATACCAGTAAAAATGGCCCCAGTGCCTGTAATAATGCCCCCAGTGCCCCCTTGTGCCAGTAAGAAATGCCCCAGTGCCCCCATGTGCCAGAAAATGCCCCCCATACCAGTAAAAATGGCCCCAGTGCCTGTAATAATGCCCCCAGTGCCCCCTTGTGCCAGTAAGAAATGCCCCAGTGCCCCCATGTGCCAGAAAAATGCCCCCCATACCAGTAAAAATGGCCCCAGTGACTGTAATAATGCCCCCAGTGCCCCCTTGTGCCAGTAAAAATGCCCCCAGTGCCCCATGTCAGTAAAAATGCCACCAGTACCAGTAAAAATGCCCCCAGTGCCCCATGTGCCAGTAAAAATGCCCCCAGTGCCCCCATGTGCCAGTAAAAATGCCCCCAGTGCCAGTAAAAATGCCCCCAGTGCCCCCATGTGCCAGTAAAAATGCCCCCAGTACCAGTAAAAATGCCCCCAGTGCCCCATGTGCCAGTAAAAATGCCCCCAGTGCCCCCATGTGCCAGTAAAAATGCCCCCAGTGCCCCCATGTGCCAGTAAAAATGCCCCCAGTGCCAGTAAAAATGCCCCCAGTGCCCCCATGTGCCAGTAAAAATGCCCCCAGTGCCAGTAAAATGCCCACAGTGCCCCCATGTGCCAGTAAAAATGCCCCCAGTGCCCCCATGTGCCAGTAAAAATGCCCCCAGTGCCAGTAAAATGCCCACAGTGCCCCCATGTGCCAGTAAAAATGCCCCCAGTGCCCCCATGTGCCAGTAAAATGCCCCCAAAGCCCCCATGTGCCAGTAAAATAATAAAAAAAAAATTAACACTTATACTTACCTCCAGCAGCGATGCGATGCAGGCCTCTTCTGGCCTGTGTCCCGCGCTGTATGGCTCAGGCGGCGCGATGACGTCATCGCGCCGCCTGAGCCGGCCTCTGATAGGCTGCAGGCCCAGTGCCTGCAGCCTATCAGAGGAACGGGCAGGGGAGACACCTCTCCCTCCCCTGCCCCAGTACAATACAGTCATCTGTATCGCCGTCCTGAGGACGGCGATACAGATGACTATGGAGATGAGCGCTTCCATAATGGAAGCGCTCATCTCCCTCTGCAGGGCCGCGCCGCACCTGACGCCACTGACAGGTAGGAGCCCTGTCTGCGAGCCAGATACGGCCATCAAAAGAGCCATATCTGGCTCGCGAGCCATAGGTTCCCGACCCCTGGTTTAGAAGATTTGTCTATTTGTATAGGCATTGTCCCACACATATTAGTCAGGCTGTTGACCCTGGTTATGACCATCGCGGCCATGTAGTAGTGATGACAGGCTTGCTCCTTTTCAAACCCGCTCTGAGGTAACTGCTGTATTGTGAACGCACATTGAATCAGCATGCGCAGACACATCTTAGGGTACTTTCACATCTGCAT
Source organism: Rhinella marina (assembly GCA_900303285.1). NCBI lineage: Eukaryota > Metazoa > Chordata > Amphibia > Anura > Bufonidae > Rhinella > Rhinella marina. The sequence continues at coordinate 84,336 of ONZH01029548.1, read as the reverse complement.
TTTGGACACTACCAGTCCAAAACACAATGGTCAGTATCTGTCCAAAACGCAGACTTTATAAAAGAATCCTGCTCATGTAATGTGCGTTCACAATACAGCAGTTACCTCAGAGCGGGTTTGAACAGGAGCAAGCCGACCACCACTACTACATGGCTGCAGTGGCCATAACTAGGGGCAACGGCCTGACTGATGTGTGTGGGACAATGGATATACAAATAGGCAAATCTTCTAAATGGTACATTTTATATAAATACATTCTATTAGTAATAATATTGGTATGGCTATATCTAACTATACAAACTACATTTGTGAGATGGGAATACCCCTTTAATGTAATATCCATCTAAATACGTATTTCGCACTAGAACTAGGGGAGGCATACTGTGCAGTAAGTTTTTTTTTTTTACTCATGGAGCCCAAGCTTGAGGAACAGCCCTTGAGGAAGGCCTTTGGGCCATGTAATCTGACCCTGCCTGTATGTAGTGCCGCGATGGGGACATGTTACCTCTCAGCCTATTTGAGAGTTACAGTAATATGTAGGTTGCACCAGGCATACCACAGGGTGTGTCCAACATTCTTTCACCAACATGGGTCCTATTGGCCATTATTGTAGACCTGTGGAATGAAACTAGCTTTTGTGAGTCACATGCTAGACCAGAGGAAATTTGCAACCAACGATGACAAGGAGGACACATCATGGACATAATGCACATAAACAGCTGGGGAAGGAATGTTCTGGGGAAGGAAGGGTCTGAGAAATGGTTGTCTGTCAGAGAGAGCTAGAAAAGGGGTGACCTGGCACCCAGAGAATTCTGGAAATAGTGGTGTGACACATATTGCTGTAATCCCAACCAGATATTTGATATTTATCTACATATAAATGGTGCCTTTTCACTGTTCTCCTTGCCTCACACTAAGGAATTTGCTTTAATGTTTCACACATGCTGCACTTCAGTAGACCTACTGTAGCCTTCACTATATATGACCATGGCTGACCAAGCAATGTCCCACTGAAATTACAGCTCTGTGTTAGACAAAGTCCAGGTATAAAAATAACTGAGCGCATTCACAGCTCTGTTGACCCCTCACTTATGAAGGCTTACATATTCTGACTCGTTCAACATCAAATATAATTAAGACTAAGATCCAGCATTCTTTTTAACATATTTGCATTGAACTAGCTAACACGTATTGCAGACTGTCTACCATGCAAATTGTTACCTTCAAAACATTTTTTACACACATTCATTAATAATAAATAGCTATGACCTATATTGGCCCAATAAAAGCACAACCCCAACACCAGCCACACGGCCCCGACAGTATCAGTGCTCCCATAAAAGTGTCAACCAGGGGCGTAACGATCGCGGCCGCAGAGGGTGCGACCGGCAGGGGTGGGGGGCCCACAAGTGCTTTTATCCATCCCAGTCCCCCTCCGCTTTTTAAAAAATATGTAGAAGTGCACTGTGCACATCCCATACATACACTCTTTATGCGCTGCGCCATTATGATTAATGCCAGTGAGATCTAGTCACAGGTCTCGCAGGAAGACGTGATGACGCGGCGCCGCAGAGAATGTGTTCACAACTGGCTGACAGTCAGACAGGATGATCGAACACAGAGCAGAGGTAAGTTTTTTTAGGTATGCAGACGCTGCGCACCATAGTGGGGGCACCCGGCACCACCAATTAAACTTAGAAAGGGCCGGGGGGGGCCCGCAAGGGCCATATGGGCCACAAAAAAAAATAAAATCTATACAGAGTGAGAGAGGGCAGGAGAACCAATCATTAAATTATTTAAAGGGAGCTAAAGGAAATATATACAGTCTGAGGGAGTGGGGGGGGGGGTCAAATGAAATATATACAGTCTGAGGGAGGGGGGGCAAATACTGTAAAATATATACAGTCTGAGGGAGGGGGGAGCAAATACTGTAAAATATATGCAGTCTGAGGGAGTGGGGGCCAAATATTGTAAAATATATACAGTCTGAGGCAGTGGGGAGCCAAATGAAATATATGCAGTCTGGATGGGGGCCTAATGAAATATATACAGAGTGAGTCGGGGCCAAATAAAATATATTCCGGGGGCGGGGAAACAGTGGCGGGGTAACGGGTGTGGGGGGGCCCCAATCCAAAGTTTGCCCTGGGGTCCGTACAATTCTAGTTACGCCTCTGGTGTCAACCATAAGTTGTTCTAAAAGTGCTGGCAAATTACCCTTAACAGTTCACATTTAACAGTGCCAGACACGTTCCCCATAAACAGTTCTAGTCATATGCCCTATACAGTGGCGTTCAAAAGTTTGGACACCCCTAGTCAAAATTACTGTTATTGTGGAAAGTTAAAGGGGTTGTCCGGGTTCAGAGCTGAACCCGGACATATCCACATTTTCACCAAGGCAGCTCCTCTGCTCCGATGCTCTCCCTTGCCCTGCCCTGAATCATGTAGGGCAAAGGCTTTTTCTGGAGATCTGGTAACGTACCGGGCTCTCCATGGGTAAAGCTAGTCGGCTTCCGCCTTGCAGTGAGCTCAGTGACGTCACCGGCACTAACTTTAGAGCTGCCCTATCTGTAAAACGGGTAGGGCAGCGCTAAAGTCAGCCCATCAGTGCTGGTGATGTCACCAGCAACACTGCTAGACGGAAGCCTCTGCCTAGCAGTAACAGCAAGGGAGAGCATTGGACCAAGAAATGCTCCGATGCTCATATCCGAGGGCCTGCCTGGGTGAAAATGGGGATAGGTCCAGGTTCAACTCTGAACCCGAACAACTCCTTTAACCCTTTCCCGCATTTGGACATTACTGTACGTCCAAATCGCAAGTAATTCACTGTATTTGGACGTACAGTGACGTCCAAAATGCTTACCGGTGCTGTGACACTATAACGTTTCACAGCCCTGGAGTCTCCGCTCTCCCCCAGAGCAGAGACACCGGGGAAACTGGCAAGGGACCAATCGGTGCGCTCCATTAAGAAAAAAAGCTGGTTTCAGGCTGTGATCTCCATGCTGGAGATCACAACCTGAAGACTGGCCTGAATACTGTGCCCCTGGTGGTAAGTGAGGACCCCCTTTGCCTCCCCCTTGCCTCCGTTGCCCTAGGGTGACCAGATTTGGGTTTCTGAAAAGGAGGACACCCTTTTTTTCCGGGGGGTTGGGGGACTGCGGGGGCGGGTGGTCATCGATGTATCAGTGTATGATATGACACAAATGACATGGTGTCCTGTGTAAACATTGCATTTATTGAACAGCACAAAACAACATAGTACACTAACAAAAACATACACTGACATTTAGTGTAATAGTGATAGACAAGAAAAAAAGAATAATAAAAAAAAGAGAAGGCTCCCCCTCGGCCCTGAAAAAAAAGGCTTCTCTTCAGCCCTGAAAAAAAAGCCTCCTCTTCAGCCCTGAAAAAAAAGGCTTCTCTTCAGCCCTGAAAAAAGGCTCCTCTTCAGCCCTGAAAAAAAGGCTTCTCTTCAGCCCTGAAAAAAAAAGGCTCCTCTTCAGCCCTGAAAAAAAGGCTTCTCTTCAGCCCTCGTCTTGTGGGGTGTATTTGTCAGAAGACTGCATCTCTTTCAACAGTTTACGATTACCCATTAAGTAGGTATGAAAATCTTTGCAGGTCATGTTCCTGAAATTGTACTGGGTGCACAAAATCCCTTTCAGTGAATCCACAGACATCCTCTCCTTCGTCCACCGTGCTTGCATCAGTGAAAAGATGTGCTCCACATTTGCATTGTGGGCAGGTATGGCAAAAAAACTGTACCATCTTGAGCAGCTCTGAATGAAAATCAACACTTTTTGACCTTTCAAAAAATTTGGTACACCTCTGATGTGCTTGTAGATCGCTGAATTCTGCACCATTATTCTCAATGAATTTCTTGAGATTGGTGACCTGATCAAAGCACGTGGTGAGCGCGGTGACGTCACCAAAGGTCCTTTTGAAGGTCCTGCAAGGCCGGGAAAGAAGAAAGAAGACACCGGAAGTGGAAAAGGTGAAGGTGAGTTTGTTTTTATTATTTTTAACCCTAAAGGCCATTTTAAAAGTTAAAATGACTTTGTTGGACTGCCTCAAACTGTTTGAGTCAAACATAAATTATGTTTGACTCAAACAGTTTGATGAAGTCCAACAAAATCCCGGACGTTTTTAAATTCCCCCCGGACATTTTTTTAATGCCCAAAAGTAGGACATGTCCGGGGAAAAGAGGACGTCTGGTCACCCTATGTTGCCCCCCCTCATGTCCCTGCTGCTCTGTATTTTATGATGGCAGTGGCTCACAATCGGAGCCGCTGCCATCAGCAGAGAGTGTGAGCTGTAATTACAGCTCACACTCTGCTGCTACAGCTGAAATCGGCGCTGGCACCGATTTCGGCTGTTTAACCCCATAGATGCCGCGGTCGGTAGCCGCCCACGGCATCCATGGGGTTAAGAGGGAGGGAGCTCCCTCTCTCTGCCATCAGGCCGCTGCTGCTGCAGTGGCAGCGGCCTGATGGTTACCATGGCAAACGGACGCTTTACAAAAGCGTCCTGGCTGCCATGTACCTAAGGCTGATTAGACCCTCAGGGCCTGATCAGCCTTAGTGTAGCACTGACAATACAGTGCATTGCAATAGATGACTATTGCAATGCACTGTATAGCCATCAAGCCCACTGGATCTTTCAGATCCAAGTGGGTCTTGATAAAAAAAAAAAAGGTGTAAAAATAAAGTAAAGAAAGTGTAAAAAAAAAAAAGTAAAAAACAAATAGTTAAAAAAAAAATAAAAGTTTCAAGTAAAAAAAAAAAACGTATTGACCGGCTCTATAAAAGTATCACATGATCCACTCCGCCAGGTGAACACAGAAATTAAAAAAAAATAAAAATCTATGCCAAAACAGCCATTTTTTGTCACCTTGCCTCACAAAAAGTGTAATAGCATACGATCAAAAAGGCGGATTTACCCCAAAATGGTACCAATCAAACCGTCATATCGTCCTGCAAAAAATGAGACCCTACCTAAGACAATCACCCAAAAAATAAAAAAAATATGGCTCTCAGAAAATGGCAAAACAAAAAATGATATTATATTGTTCAAAAATGCATCTAATATGTAATAGTTAACATAAATAAAAATTGTAGACATATTGGGTATCAACGCGTCCGTAACAACCTGCTCTATAAAAATATCACAATATATTCCCCCTCAGGTGACCGCTGTAAATAAAATTTAAAAAAAACTATGCCAAAACAGCCATTTATTTGTCACCTACCCTCACAAAAAGTGTAATAGCAGGCGATCAAAAAGGCGTATTTGCCCCAAAATGGTACCAATCAAACCGTCATCTCATCCCGCAAAAATTGATACCCTACCTAAGACAATCGCCCCAAAAATAAAAAAATATGGCTCTCTGAATATGGCTGCACAAAAACAAGATTTAATTCTGTTCTCAAATGCAGCAAATGTGTAAAACATAACAAAAATAAAAATGTTAGACATATTGGGTATCGCCGCGTCCGTAGCAACCTGCTCTATAAAAATATCACATGACTTGCCCCCTCAGGTGAATGCTGTAAAAATTTTTTTTTTAAAACTATGCCAGAACAGCTATTTTTTTTACCTTGACTCACAAAAAGTGTAATACCAAGCGATCAAAAAGTCTTATGTACCCCAAAATTGTACCAATGAAAATGTCACCTCATCCTGAAAAAAATGAGCCCCCATATAAGACAATAACTCAAAAAAATAAAAATCAATGGCTCCCGCAAACCAATCCATCAAAATCTGTGTTGCAAATTCCATATGGCGCTCCTTCTGTTCTGAGTCCTGCATGTGCCCCCACAGCAGTTTACCACCACATATGGGGTGTTACCGTATTCAGGAGAAAATGGGGAACAAATTATAGGGGTGCTTTTCTCCTGTTACCCCTTGTGAAAATGAAAAATTTGGGGCTAAAGCAACATTTTATTGGGAGAAATGAAATTTAAAATTTTCACAGCCAAGTGTTTCCAATTCTGTAAAACGCTTAGGGGGTCAAAGTGGTCAGTACCCCCCTTAATATATTCTTTAAAGGGTGTAGTTTCCAAATTGGGGTCACTCTTTGAGGGTTTCCACTGTAGGGGTACGTCAGGGTCTCTCAATTACAAAATGGTGCCTAAAAACCATTCTAGCAAAATCTGCCTCCAAAATTCGCTCCTTTCCTTCTGACCACTGCCACAAACCCATAGAGACGTTTACCACCACATATGAGGTATTTCTGTAAACTGCAGAATCAGGGTAATGTATATTGAGGTTTAGCTTGCTGTTAACCCTTGCTGTGTTGCAAGAAAAAATTGCTTAACATGAAAAATCTGCTTAAAAAATAAAATTTTGACATTTTGTCTCAATTTTCCTTTAATTCTTGTGGAACACCTAAAGGGTTAACAAAGTTTGTAACATCCGTTTTGAATAATTTGAGGGATGTAGTTTCTAAAATGGGGTCATTTATGGGTGGTTTCCATTACATAAGCCCTAAAATTGGTGCTTAAAAAAATGGTTTGGGAAATTTTGTTGAAAATTTAAAAAATGGCTTCTAAACTTGTAAGCCTTCTAAAATCCTAAAAACCTAAAATGACATTTATAAAATGATGTCAACATAAAGTAGACATATGGGGAATGATGACTGATAACTATTTTATGAGGGATTACTTTCTGTCTTAAAAGAACAGAAATTCAAATTTAGAAAATTGTGAATTTTTCCAAATTGTTGGTAAATTTGGGATTTTTTTTTAAATTTAAGGAGAAATATATTGACTCAAGTTTACCACTGTCATGAAGTACAACGTGTCACGAGAAAACACAGAATGGCTTGGATAAGTAAAAGCGTTCCAAAGTTATTACCACATAAAGTGACACGTCAGAATTGAAAAATGGGGCTCCGGCATTTGGTCCAAACTGGCTGTCGCTTGAAGGGGCTGTGCATCAATTTATATTGATGACCTATCCTCAACATGTTGGTGCATCAATCATGGTTTGGGGTTGTTTTGCAGCCAATGGCACAGGGGAACATTTCAAGGGTAGAAGGAAGAATGTAACACCAACTGTAAAAAAGCTGAAGTTGAAAAGAGGATGGCTCCTACCTAATAATCCTAAACACACCTCAAATTCCACAATAGACTACCTGAAAAAGGCGGAAGCTGAAGGTTTTAAACATTTTTTTTCTTAAAATACAATTGAAGTGAATGGGGGCTGAGCTGCAATACTAAGCATGGCCGCTATACAATGTACAGCACTGTGCTTGGTAAACTGCAAGAAGGCTGTGGTTCTCAGAGGAGCACTGATGCCTTCTCAAACATCTGATCGGTAGGGGCCCCAGATGTCAGACCCCCACTGATCAGATACTTATCAAAATCTCGCAAAAAACCCTTTAACCTTATGCCTTTTGGAGATCGATTCATCTTCATCTCGCTTAACTGTTCACAATAACAGTAATTATGACCAGGGGTGCACAAACTTTTGCATGCCACTGTATAAGTGTCAGTCACATACCCCTATACCCAGGTCAGCCATATACACCAATATCATGCCAGCCTCATGAACCCTAAACAGTGCCAGTCACATACAATAAAAAATGTATAATAAACTGATAAATTTGCACTGGGATAATAAAACAGTGATGTCAAAGCAGAGGGGTAGTAGCCTAAAGTAAGTAACAGCACAGGACTAAAAGTCCTGATGATATCACAGTACAGGGATTAAGCACACTGTGATAATAAACACTGTGAGGCATTAGGACGGTTTCTTTCACGTAGTGAAGTAATCATGGGCACAATGAAGCTCAAAATGATGTCATAATATGAAAATAACAAATAAAGTGATGTCACAGTATACTGACATTAAACACTATTTTACCATAGGAAACGGCTAATTGCACACAGTGATGTTGCAGCATGCGAGTAATGTTCACAGTGATGTCACAGAACAAGCATAATAAACATAGTAATGTCACGATTAAAGGCTATAATACAACAGTACTGTTCCTGTAGTCCAAAGACTTGTCTAAAATGACAGAATCCCTCTTAAAGTTTTGTCACAAAACAAATTCTACATTTTTCAAACCAGCACCTGGATCTGAATACTTTTGTAACTGCATGTAATTAGAAATTTAGTATAGCCAGTGAATTATTCAATAAAATGTATCTGTATGGCGCCACCTGCTGTTTGTTGTTTTACTTATTTTTTTGTCCATCTCACTGAGCTGGTCGAACGTGCTCAGTTTAAATATTCAACTGCCACCAGCCATATGTTCTGTTAGAGAGCTGCAGCAGAAATTACACTTCCCTGAGCTGCCAGGCTGAAAATAATCTAGCAGTGCAATGAATGAGAAGATTTCTGGATCCATGTGATGTAAAGGGCTGATTCTAGCTTTATGTATTGCTATGCACTATATGATATCTGATGGTTTTTACATCATTCATGGAATAATCCCTTTAAGAGGACCTGTAATATTTCCCAAAAAGTAACTGACAGTTTACCTTTGTTGACTGTGGTCTCCTGATTGGAGATTAATTATTTTTCCATTGCACCCCCCCCCCCCCCAGTCCCATGCAGTTTCCTCCATTACTATCATATACTTGCCAACAGTCCCAAATTTGCTGTGAATTTCCAAGACAAGCTGATAAACTAGGCTTTTCCACATCAAAATGAGTTGGACTTGTATAAACCCACCCAGTATTGGTTGCGACTAATGGTAGTCTTGTACATAATAATGCATAGTTCGGTTGACAATGTCCTCCGTAGTGTTGTATAATAACTAGCATATATATCTAATTACAACACATACATATATCATCTTTGTCACGTAAGTTGTTCCAAACACTTTGTTGTGTTACTTGATGACAATGACATCAATATCGCAACCATAATAATGTGTGAAATCATAATGGGGGCCTATGTACATCTGTGGCCATGAAGACCACTGATTTGCGGTTTTGACCATCTGTCTCACAGATGTTTCAGAGTGTTATATATTATACAGATTAATGGTGTACTTTTTCTGTGCACAGAGAACATAAGAGAACATATGCAAATAGTTTTGAGAGTTTTTACAATGAGACACTACCTATACTACAGTGTATACTACATATTAAGTCCATTCATACTATATATAGATGTTTTTTAAGCCGCTCTTCCATAATCTTGGTCTTTAGTAGTGATGTATGCTAATATAAGGTCTAATATGACAATTTAAGGTTTAATGATGTGTAACTTCTGGTGTAGTACCCTAGAGGGGGCACTACCATTCTTACACCTAACTACTAACTCTAATGGCTAGCAGAAAATGTCATCTGTGTATTTATTTCCAGGTCCTCTTATATGGTGCCTTAATAATACTGCTATGTAACTGAAGTATTGTATTACATACACTGTGCCTGATTGTCCAGCAGGTGGCAGTGTATGTGGCAGAGAGTACCTTTAGATAGAATGGAACTTACTATTCCATTGTCCCCCTTTTGGGCAGAAGTGGGATAGTCCTGCTTCCTACCAAGGGAAGGGTTGCAGGAAGTTGGATAGGGTGGGGAGTTGAGTGGAGAATTGGAAGGTGATGAGACATGGCGCAGTGAGAGGAGTGCCCCCACCCCTCCTGCTGCAGGAGTCTTCCAGGGGAAGCAGCTCTAGGAGCACCATGACTTCTTGCAGTTCATAGACTGAGTATTACAAATGGGGTCAACGGCCAAAGGCACCCCACTCAAAGGTACCAGAATTGCTAGAAAGTCCAGTAGCCAGACTGAAGCCAGAGATTAGCACAGCAGAGAAACATAAAGCAAAGTATTTGAGTTCATCTGCCAATTTACCTTTAGCCTACTGGAACCAAGAGAAAGATCAAGTATTGTTTGGATGACACTCATTTATAGCACATTTATTCAAGTAAAACCGTTAAACTTCACCAAGTCTGGACTGTACTTATTCCACCAACTACAACTCCCTTTGATGCTACGAAGCCTAACCCCTGGGAGCGACTATATCCAGGTAGGAGCAGAGTGACTCAAACTAATAGGGCCGCATCACAACTCAGCATTCCTAAACACTGGGGTCCAATCTGCCCTGGGGTGCAGCACCCTGGCAGCATACTTGCTAACGACACTGCAAAGAAACAAAATGTCAGTCAGCACATGGGTTAGTCAGTACATCCCAATGCACAGGTGCATGTCACCATGGCTGAAAGCACAAAAGCAAAAACAAACACAATGCAACAGCACTCTGCAAACACAAATAATAAAGTTTATTATTTGTGTTTGCAGAGTGCTGTTGCATTGTGTTTGTTTTTGCTTTTTTGCTAATGATAATGATTGGGTTGAAGTCCATATGGCCATTATTATGTGATAATGAAATCAGAAGGTGATCTAACATGTTATGCGGTGATATCGTAATTGGCTTGGTAGGGTTATGAAGAAAAGCAGTAGGTTAGATTTGCTACTTTCAACATGGAGGTTTCTCCAGCTCTATTCAATGTCAAATAAGCTGTATATTCAACTTACATGGAACATTCACAAAAATTAACACAGCAAATCTGGTACCCTAGCTGTGGAAACATTAGTAGAATCAAACCAAGGGCTCCTCATAATTGCTACAAGTTAGGGCCACCAATGAGGCTTCAATGTCAAGTGCTGCGTTCATCATACATTAAACAGGATTTTTATTTTGTGTAATCCATTCTTGTTAAAAAGTTTCCTTGTTGGGACTCCCAGTGATCGGATTGCCAACTTCAGCAACCCATGAGCATACAGGCCTAGCTGCAATATCTGCGGGGAAATGTGCTGTAGGACACTATCCAGAACCTGTATGCTTCCATGCCTAACCATATCTCATCTTGTATCCAGATTAGAAGTGGCCCAACAGTTACTAGAGGTGGCCACCTTTCAACTGTACAGTTTTCCCCAATAAATGTATCCTTTTGCTCTAAAATTGTAATCACCTACATTTGATTCCAACAATTCAAAAAAGTCAATTATATGCAAATATGTGCAGTAACATTAAAGGGATTGTCTCGCCTCATTAATCAATAGTCATTCTGTTCCTTGCAGTCTGATGATTGATTTTGCCATGTACTTCTGTTTTCCATTTTTCCTCTGTGAACTCATTTTCCCCATCCAAGACCCCCAAATTGCCTGCTCATCTCTAGGGATTACAGCCACGGCTGTAATTCTATCAGCGGTGGCCGTGCAGGTGTATAGAAAGAGCTACAGCCGGCTGATCTGATGAACGGGATTTGCAGAAGCAAGTGCGCACATATTCATGCGCGTGCGCAGTGACTCCGAGCCCCGGCCACCTGGTCTGAGCTCTGTTAGATTCTCCTGCAGTTTGTAGGATCCATAACACGGGAGGATGCACGCATAGGCAGGGGGTGGGATTGCATCATTCCTACCCTGCGCACCTGTGCTTTCAATCAAACATATTAGCACCATCCCCAGCAAGCTATAAATCAAGGCCCTGAGAGGCGTGTGGCAGCCAGGAAAGACCGAGGTGAGACAACCCCTTTAAGGGTTGTGCCACGTTTTAAAGTTTTCCCCTATTCACAGAATAAGGGATAACCAACTGATTGGTGCGGGTTCATCCACTGGGACCCCAACCAATCCCGAGAACCAGGATCCCGTTGCCTCAATCTGAAGGAGCGGCAGGTTGGGCACGTCCTGTTGCTTCATTCATTCTCTGTAGGACTGTCTGAAATAACCAAGCACTGTACTTGACTATCTCCGGCAGGCCCATAGAGAATGAATGGAGCAGCAGGCCACATGTTCACATCAGATCGGGGAAATGGAATCCCAGTTCTTAAAATCAGTGGTAGGAACCCCACCGATCAGTTGGGACGATAGATTGGATACAACTTCAAAACTGGAACACCCCTTTAAAGTTGAACATACATCTTAATTGATTGATTTGTGGCAGAATAAGCAACAGAATATTAATGTCACCATATGCGCTGTGTGAGCTTGACAATGCCCACTTATTACTCCGTGGTTATAGGTTTCACTGCGGTTTCTCTGCAACTTAATGGGTTTACTGAGCGAGTAGCACAAATCTTAGTTATGAGCTGTAAAAAATTCTAGTATGAAAAAGAAGTCTTCTTTTCTGTTCTCTTCAGAGTGGAAACTCCCCACAGTCCTTGGCAGGAGTTCGATGCAAACTTGTACTCCTGACATGTCTGTGGAAGTTATTTCCAAATAAACCGCACTCCTTCAAAAGAACTAGTAATTACCTTCGGGAATCAGGCACAAGTTTTATGGAAAATCTGACATAAGGCCTGGGAACCACTCTCGAAAACGTTACAGACCATTTGACCATCAAACACGCATCCCAAGGGTGTCATTGCAGGGTGCAATTAGAAGTTATTATTTCCACCAAAGCCAATTGCTTTTGATCGTTTCTGAAATGGCCTGACTTATTTGGTCATACCGGTTCTGTCTTATGCCTTTAGAAGCTGCGAACAGGAAGTTTGCTTTCTGGACATCTGTTCTAAATTAGCTCTTTTTTTTCAGTGTTTTCTATCCTTCTTCCCATTTCATTTCAGCTGCTGCTAGAAATTAAACCAGACACATCCACCAATTTGGGGAATTTGAAATGTTCTCACCAAATCCCTTTTCAACGACCTTGTCTTTCGTTGCTTTTTCTCAAATCATTCACTTCAATTGCTTATCAAGGAAATTAGAGAAGGATTCAGCGAAGGACGACGTGTGTACTTAATGCTTCCCATGGAAAGTGGTTGTCACCAATGATGAGAGGATTATTACATGTCAACCATGTCTGGACTTATTTTTAATTATTTTAATTATTTTGTTAGCAAAAGGTTAAAATACAAAAGTATAATAACATAATGTGGATATATTTTGCAAACCCGATAAATGACAGTAATTAGTTTTTTCACAGTTTCTCCATGCCTTGTTTTAGTTGAATTTATCCAGAACCGAATCAAACTGGATCAGGCCTGAATCGAATTTTAAAGTGTAACTGTCATGTTTTCATGAAAAATTTATTTTAGCATATGTTACTGCTGGTGCACTGTTTTTCTTGAGTTTTTACCTTCGTTACGGCTGTTTTAACCTCTACAATATGAGGATCTTCTCAAGATGGCTCCTCTGCCAGTTCTCTAAAGCCAAAACTGCTTTCCCTCACTTCAAATACACATTTGCTGTAGAAAGCTTCTTCCTGCCAGCCAATCAGATTGGGTTACTGAGAGACACGCCTCCTCACTCTGCAGCCTAATGCAGGCATGCAGTGTGAAGGACCGCCCCTCTGTCTTCCTGTCTTCTTAGATGAGCCATAGCAACAGTCTTTTAAGGGACCCGTGGAAAGGGACAGGGGACATTAATGAAAGCTGTCATTATAAGGTAACTACAGATCTTTTGACAATCATTGACAGACTAACTCAGGTATACATGCCTAGCTCTAATAAACTAGCAAATAAAAAAAAAATATGACAGTTACACTTTAAGAAATTCGTTCATCTCTAAGGGCCACCTATCAATCCAGATCATAAAGAGGCTTACAATCTAATCTTTACTTCAGACACCCACAAAAGAAATACTTTTACAGGTGAATTATCGGTATGTTTTAGAGGATGGTAGGAAAGAAAAGTCCCCAAAGGAACCTAGAAAAATATGGCGAGAACATGCAACCACCATGCAGATGTAGTCCATAGATGGATTTGAACTCAGGACTGCAGTGCAAAAGTGTTCTGCTAATAACTGTCAAGTGAAAAATAAAATGTATCTGCTTCTGTGCACTTTTCGACCTAGGATATTGTTGTCTCCATCTCCTCTAGAAAGCTAGTCACTGGCTGCAGGGGCTATGTGACCTGCATTAAACCAGATCTTCATGCAGGGAGACCTGAGGTAGGCAGTGCCAGCGGGCGATTTATGGAACCTTAACCTAGCAGTGGGGATCAGGTAAGTATGATTCCCTCTGCAGGTCCAACTACACTGGGGGGCCTGCCAGAAAGGTCCCTAGGGGTGAAAACCTTCTTATTAATAGAAACATTCTTTGTATTTGCCATGACTATGAAGAATAAACAAAATTTTTGAGTCAAGAAGCATATTAGCTGCTGCATCAGCCAACAGAGTGACAATGAACACCCATGGGGGCAGGCTTCTTCATTAACGTCAGCTATCCTCTTTGTCCACAAATACTCCTTTGCTCAGACTTTTTAATGTCTAAAGTTAACCATTAAGGCTTCATTCACACGTCCGTATTTGTGCACATCCTGGAAAACAGTCAGTTTTTTTCGGATCCGTTGTTCCGCAAAAAAACTCCGTTTTTCAAGCACATCCGTTCCGTTTTTCTGCAAAAAAAGGAAAGGATGTATCCGTATGTCATCTGTTTTCTGCGGATCCACAAAAAAAACGGAAGGAAGAATCCAATCTTTTTTTTTTTTTCTACCCTCCTGAAACGGAATCCGCAAATGCGGATGACATGTGGATGTCTTTCCGCATGTCTTCCGCATTTTTGCGGATCCATAGACATTCATTGTGCTACGGACCGCAAAATCGTGATAGAAGTAGGACAGGAGGATTTTGATAAACGGATAATCGGAACGGACACATGGATGCGGACAGCACACAGTGTACTGTCCGCATTTTTTCGGGACCCATTGAAATAAATGGATCCGCATCCTATCTGCATAATTGTCCAAAATTGTGAAAACGGATGCGGAAAGCATGCGGATACAAAATACGGACGTGTGAATGGGGCCTAAGACTGGTATTTATTATATGGGTTGAAAGTCTAACAGAGGTACAGAGAATGATGCTTGCTCGATTGGACCATGGGTTAACTTTTAATGGCTGATTATACAGGAGTACCTACCATTCTACCAGTAAAGCAAACTGGGTCTCTCTGGTTCTCTTAAGGGCTCATGCACACAAATATATACTTTTTTCTGTGTACGTTCCGTATTTCTTTTTTTGCGGCCCGTATGGGGAAAAATTCACTTCAATGGGGCCGCAAAAAAACTGAAATGACACCATGTGTATTCTGTGTTTCTATGTGGAACAGCACATGATGGACAAGGATAGGACTGTTCTGTTTAGAGATGAGTGAATCATTCAAATTTTTATTTATAATATCTGGCAAGATTCATATTTGCACGAACTTATTCGGTCGAATCTACGTAAAAAAAAAAAAAAAGTTGTTTTGCGAACATTCCTGCATAAATTACGTACGTACAGTCAGCGTATGTAAAAGTACGCAACATGTAAGCATTAGCGTACAAAAGTGCGTATGAATCCTTAACGTACGAATGACACGCGAATGCGTTATATGCAGTCTTTAGAGGAAGACTATATGAACTACAAAAATAAGGTGCTCACTGCTGTTAGCTTTCAATAAGTTAATAATTTACTAAAAACACTGTACAATAAGTGCATTAATAAGACACATTGCAGTACCAGAAAAAGAATACACACAATGGGCTAAAGTGCTGTACCATTAAAAACAGTGTAGCTAAAATACAGCAAACACATAAGTGCAAACATTTTAGTGCAATCAATTTCACATTTGCAAGCATAAAAGGCTCAGATATACGTTTGAGTCTCTCCTTATGGCTCCTAGTTGGCTTGGCAATGATAAAACAGTCTGTCTGGAACAAATATTCCAAAATTCAATTGTAATCCACGTGAGGTAAAATTGTAATCCAAACAGGTATGCCATGTGTAATCCACATGGATAATAAATAGCAGCAAATAGAGAACCCTTTTTGCAAAAGTGGTTTCCAAATAATCTGAGAAGGGGTATAAAGGAAAATAGGAACACTTTTCTGAAGAATGGGGGAGTCCTGACAGCTATGCCCATCTGGGTGAGAGTCAAACGGGGGCAACACAAACTAAACAAAAACTGCAGCCAACTAGCATCTCACCTGTCAGGTGCAGTCCATGATGTGGCTCCCATAGGTCCTCCTGACTCCTCCGGCAGTGTCCTGGAGCCAGCCAGTAGTTGGTTCCTCAGATGAGGCACTTGAAATCCTCCTCACTCGAGCTGCTGCTAAAAGTCATAAGAGGACACTCCTGCCTCTTGGAGGCTACGCTCGCTGCCGTAGTAGAACTCCAGTGCCCTCTTCTTCTGGAATTCGGACTTGACCGGGTCCGGGTGGTGGTCACGCTGGTGAGTACTGTAGACACTTCAGCTTTTCCGGATCCTCCTGCCGGGACAGCTGTGGTAAGAAGAACTTCCGACTGCAGCGGTTCCGGAAAGGTTGCATGATCCAGGGAAGACGACCCAGCTTCCCCGGCTGCTGCTGGCTTCACCTTCCATGGCAGCTGGTAGTATTGGCTGATGACCGTTGACTAAAAGGTGAAGGATGACATGGTCAGCTGACCCAGCTGTAAGGACTGTCGTGGTGGTGGTGCTGGCAGTCCTGGAATCAGAGGCTCCGGCTGAGGCTTCTCACAGACCCGGAGGACGCCATCTGGGAATTCCTGCAGGCAGCGCAAGTGTCCTGGACCTGGTGGTTTATCCGGCCACACTTCTGCATCACTTGAAGGCACCAGGGGCTTGGAAAGGAGAGTAACCCCGGTTGCAAATGGTCCTTTCACGGACTTCATGGGAGTGTACTCCACCTGACCCCCACGTACAAGCTGTGACGAGCTTGCGGCAGGTACGGCCGTTTTACCGACCAGCGGCCCACGAAATACTCCTTCCCAGAGTCGTCATCCTGCAGGAAGCCAGACCCTCGCCCCACTGAAAAGCACAGAACAGTTCCCTTGCTTCGTTCTAGTAAAGGATCTCCCGGCCTAGGGTGGTCAAGAACTTGTATTACCCATTCCTCCACCGCGGTTTTATACTCCCAGGGGGTCTGTGCACGGGCCGTCACAGATGCGGGAACAATAGTTGGGCCGCAGCAGGTCACGCTTCTTTTTTAGAGCCATGCTTGCTTCCTTGCTTGCTTCCAGGTCAACAGTCAGCACTGGTCTAAACTGGTTCAGACTGCTTGACTCAGAGGAGGGTGGAGTACTGAGGGAGGAGTCTTCACTCCCTATGCGTCCAAATAGTTAGATCCCCGGTGGGCTGTTTTTTTCCAGTTCGGAGGGGGGGGCGTATCTTTACTTTCCCGCTCTTGCGAACTTGTCCCGCTCACGCATAATGCGTACGTTTCGTACAGTTCGTACAGTTCGTACGTATAGTTAGCGTGTAAAATTTTGCCTACGTTGACGAATAATACGAAGCGAATCCAAGGAAATTCGGATTCGCTTCGCAGCTGAAAAATCACAAGATTCGATACGAATCAACGAATCGACGAATCGCTTCGCTCATCTCTAGTTCTGTTAGGGGTCGGCCGTTACGTTACACAAAATGCGGAATGCACACGGCTGATCTCCATGTTTTACGGATCTGCAGAGCCCTAATTCTGTAAAATACAGTGATCAAAACAACATAATTCAGAATGTGTCTGGATTATACCATAAGACGACTGGGGAGCCACTTTAAGGAGGACCTTTCACTGGTCCTGGCATTACAATATTAATACCTGGCAGTGTAGGGCATTATTAGGAGATGTCAGGGTGCTTTTTTTTTTTTTTTTTTTTAAGATCACCTGCTCCATTCCTGCACTGTAACCCCTGTTCACTTTTTCAGCTCTGTATGCTAATTAGTAGCATTGGTACAGGGAGGAGGAGATGGCCACGTTTCTCAAGGGGCGAAAAAAAGCTCCCTTTATTCCTGGCTCTGACGCTCTCCACTGCGATTGGCTAGATCACAGGAAGAAGGAGAAGCCCCTTTTGAAAAGTGATGCTACTAATTAGCATACAGGGCGGCAAAAGTGAACTGGGGGCACAGCGGGAGAATGTAGCAGTGCATCTGAAAAAAAACCCAAAAAAACACAATGACATCTACTAATAAAGCACTACACTGCCATGTAATAATATTGTAACACCAGGACCAATTTAAGAGGCCATTATTTCCTGGGGTCTGTTCAGAGCGCATGCCCAATCCTGATTGGGACCACAACGCTTTTATATTAGGCGGTGAACAAGGGGAATTAGGGACTGTGGAAATGGGTGGGAAGAGGACACAAATACCATGTCCATCTCTCCTGGATAGCAAAACGTGGCACCATTATGGGGGGCTGTTTGATCTTTGCTATGGATCTCCTCTCTTCTGCATATGTATCGTGAAAACAAACAGAATCACAGTTTCAAAGACTCTTGACTTATAATATAATGTGTTCGGGAACCATATAACTCTCCTCCAGAAGAAATCGGGGAAAGAAGAGCCAGGCTTCAACCGTAGGATTCGTGTTCTCCAATGTTTGATGGATGCGACATTGTTTCATTTTCCTAATTAGTAACACTGAATGCACATATAAGAGTAATACTATGCACTTTATATGTGTACAGTATTATGTACTGTATCACTATTCATATGTACTACCTTTAGGTAAGGCCTAAACAGAAACTTGTAATTCCACCACCTCAATTGAACAAAATAACACATGTATTCTAATACTATTTCATTGTGGATTCATTGTGTCCATTCCTATGAAGAAGTGCTTTGCAACACTTGATAAAATTAATATGTCACCAATCAAACATTACGAATATGATGTATGACCGTGCCTGGGGTCAGAAAAACTATATGAAAATGCATTAAGTCATACACATCACCATTTTCTTGTCAGCCTGCAGGGATATGTGGCAGCTAAATGATATAACTGATATAAAGACATTTTAGAATATTATAAAGAAACAATTATTTTCCTACAGATTTATTTTACCTAGACCAGAACTTGAGTTGGTATGGTATCCAGTATGTTTCCTTATAGCTCACCTATCCAGTAACCATTGGGATTTTTTTCTTTTTTTTTGTTCATGACACCATCAGCATCTGTGTGGAGTCATCCTGTGCAAACATTCAATCTGCTACATATAACAAGGCCCTTAAGAAGATGACCATGTGGGTTATGGTGCCATTCCATGGAGATGATGTTATGTTATGGTCTGGAGCACATGGGGCAATGTTAAATAATACAGTACTACGTATTTTAGCAGGTTTAATAGATCAAAAATGTCTAAATCTGTAAAAAAAAAAAAAAAAAACAACAACACTTCAGTAAAAGAATAAATGTGTGGTGTTAACTTTTTAAGTTTAGACAGAAAAATGAATTCAGTGAGATCTAAGACCCCTACTTTCGGGACATTGATGGTTTTATGGCTGTTGTGCCTTTTCATGTTTTAAGTATGAAATCTCTATATTTCAGAAGATCTTGGAACTATTATTGGTGGCACTAATATGGACTTCTGTGGAACTGTGGTGCACAATGATTGTGGTAATTCTAACTAGGTGGAGAACCCACCTCATGGACTTCCATGTTTGAAAGCTTTCTGTGGTAGTTCCACAGTCCGTTACATGTTAGAAGCTTTAAAAACAAGAAACAGCCGTACACTTTGTGTCCATACACCAATGATAATTGTACTAAAATGATTGGTTCTGACTAGCGTTGAGTGAATCGAGATTTGGATCCTAGATCCAAAGTTGATTTGTTCAAAACTTCGTTTGAATGCTGTACAGAGATTTGTCTCCGTAAAGCATTCAAATGTACGGTGAGTGAGGGGAACAGAGTTATCACCAAAGTCTTGCAAGACTTCGGTGAATAGGCACTTGCAGAGCAGTATTGTGCCGTCTTATTCCTCCCTGAGAAGCAATGTTTACTCTACTGCTCTTTTCACCTGGTCTTGTGTTTCAGTCCCGCCTCCAACTCTCCTCTACTATCTGGCAGGCCCAGTCACCAGGGTAGCTCCATCCTTCCATGTAGGCTGCATCCTGCAGCCAGCTTGTTGGCTGAGCCTCCATCCCTCTTCCCATAGGGATCATGTGCGCACTCCCTCTGGCTTTAAAAAAGCCGGTGTGCACACCCTAATCTTCACCAGCCGATGGCTGGTCACTTTAGGGTGCTTTAGACACTTTTCCATTTGAGAAGGTGCCTGAGCAATAGATTCTAGTCTGCTAGTGTCTTGCAGAGGTGTGCATTTATACGTTTGTTTTGAATGGCCGACCATTGGAGTCAGTAAAGTAACGGGCTAAAATAAGTTATTAAGACTTTACTGCGGTGAGGGACACTCTTAAGACACCCTTCACACCTGGACATAACCTGTCCAGTCGTATCTCTAAAACCCTATATCCCTCAGTGGACATAACAGCCACCATTGAAAGAGTACTATTGCCTAGATTCTGTAGGAAGATACTTGAGACAGATAAAAAGGGCAGAGGTGGTGCTAGACTTTTCTGCACCCGGGGCAAGCGTTCAGATTTGCGCACCCCACCCCCACCCCTGTGCGACTCAAACTTACCTAAAGAGTGTGGCATGCACAACATTTTTTTACTCTATGCCACTCCTCTAACTCTGCCCAATGCATAACAACTACCAACCCAGTCCTACCTAATAAAATCTATCATAGGATACACTGCGGTACCAATACTCATTGCAATAAACAAAAGACCCAACTTGTCGTACTTCATCCAGGGTGTTGCTGGCGTCGGCGTGATGTGCGCTGGATCCGGAACAAGGTCCCTCTGGTGATAGAGAAAACCGAATAATCACATGAGGAAGGGGGGGTGCTGTGCTGGCCCTGTAAGACCGAGCCATCCCTATGTATAACAGGGTAATCTAGGGCATTTCCCCTTAGTGCTACCACACAGTAATTATGCCCACATTGTGCCCCCTCACAGTAATTATGTCCACATTGTGCCACCTTTACAGTAGTTATGACCACATTGTGGCCCTTTTGCAATAGTTATGTCCTCCTTGTGGCCCCTCACTATAGTTATGCCCATCTTTGTGCTCATCCCAGTAGTTATGCCCATCTTAGTGCCCCTTCACAGTAGTTATGCCCACCATTGTGCCCCTTCACACTAGTTATGCTCACCTTTGTGCCCCTTCACATTAGTTATGTCCTCCTTGTGGCCCCTTATTCTAGTTATGTCCACCTTTGTGCCCGTCACAGTAGTTATGCCCATCTTTGTGCCCTTTGTAGTAGTTATGCCCACCTTTGTGCCCCTTCACATTAGTTATGTCCTCCTTGTGGCCCCTCATTGTAGTTATGTCCACCTTTGTGCCCGTCACAGTAGTTATGTCCACCTTTGTGCCTTTTGTAGTAGTTATGCCCTTTTGTGCTCCTCTCAGTAGTTATACCCACATTTTTGCCCCCTCACAGTAGTTATGCCCATCTTTGTGACTTCTCATGGTAGGTATGCCCAGTTTGTACCCCCTCACAGTAGTTATGCCAACTTTTGTGCCCCTTCACTGTAGTTATGGCGAGATATGTGGTCACTTCAGTAGAGATATTTATTCTGCTACATCTCCTGCACCATATGCCAGCCATGATACTCTACCTGCCCTGATTAGCACCCATACAAACACTTAACATCACACGTACCCCAACTACCACCAGGCAAGAGAGTACCAGAACCAGAGTATGCCCTGGGGAAAATAGGGTGTGCCCTCTTTTCACTGCAGGGAACTAGAGAGCAACTGTATGAAGTCACTGTGAATGACTGATACAGCTAGAGCCACTACTACTCCCATCCTCCAGTCCTGCTCCTTCTGGACTTGCTGCATGTGTCCATAATATAGCTGTGTATGAGGTCATTCCACTAGGACAGAAACCCGTGGAATAAATTGGTTCTATGTATAACTTGCAGATAATGCGTAAACTGTGTTTTTCTTTAGTAGGCCAGGGCATAGAATGACACAATCTATAATATATATCTAGATACAATACATTTCACCTAACTTATGAGTTTGCAGAGTTTGACATTTGGCTGCGGATTTGGCAGTCATGCTATTCCGCTGTGTAATTTGGTTTTCACTTCCCTGGATGTCTGTTCTCCATTGGAACACTGACTATTACTCTCCACTAGAAACGTACATAAAATCTACTATTGTTAAGCACTCAATGGCCTCTGCAGAGATCCCAAATCCCATTACAATACAAATACAAACAGAAGTACTTGGGCAAAGAGGGTAATGCAAAGCTACCTACAATCTCCAGCTAGACATGCTCAATAATAATAAGTAAATAGCAAACATTTCAATTTTACAGCAGAACTATTCAAAATGAGCAAAATGCTGGAGGGTAGAATTTTATCTAGAGGTGAACAGTTTCCTGTGTCACGATCCTGTTCATCAGACTTACATCAGTTTATTATTACAGTTACTAAACTCTGCTAGCTAAGCATTCTGCCTGCCATTTTTGTCTTATAATTGGATTATTGTATGTGTTTTATATTCTCTAGAAGGTTTTCGTGATATTAGTCTGGGTGCCAAATAGCAATATCTTTTAACCATCCATGAGTTGCCTTGGGTTGTTTGGTCCAGCAATAGTTGGCAAAGTAGGGATCTGTACTGCCCTACTTAAAGGGGTTTTGCCATCACAGACAATGGGGACCCGCACCTACATGGAGAACAGAGCGGAGAAAGTAGTGGAGGGTGCACTGCACATGCGCAGCCGCCCTCCATTTATTTCTATGGGGCCGCTGAAAATAGCTGAGAGCTGGCTCGGCTATTTCTGTTGGCCCCATAGAAATAAATAGGAGCGGGGGCCGCGTATACGTGGTGCATCACTTCCATTCACTTGTATGGGAGCAGCGTTTGGTGGTGGCCGGACCCCGGGAAGCTCAGGGTCCTCTAGCCACAACTCTCCCCCCTCTGTTCTTGTTGTAGGTGCGGGTTCCAGAGGCGGGACCTGCACCTATCAGACACTGGGGGCATATCCTAGCGATATGGCCCCATTGTATATGATGGGAATATCCCTTTAATGTTAGAAGTACAAATGTAAATACTGCACATAGTCACCTAGTTATTATGTTTGGAAAAGGACAAAAAAGGACAAGCAGCAGGGAGAACAGCGCTTGGTGGTGGCTGGCCTCCGAGAAACCCGGGGTCCTCCAGCCACAGCTCTCCCAGCTCCATTCTCATTGTGGGAATACCTCTTTAATGTTAGAAGCACAAATGTAACTACTACACATAGTCACCTAGTTAGTATGGTTGGAAAAGGACACAGGTCCATCAAGTCTAATCTAAAACCTTATCGTGTTGATCCAGAGGAAGACAAAAGACCCCTATGAGGCAGATGCAATTGCCCCATATTAAGGGATGAAAATTCCTTCCCAAATCCGGAAAGTAATAAATCCCTGGATCAACGTCTCATTGACGTAACTATAGCTTTCCACTAAAATCTGCCTCCTTATAATCTTTATTATTAGAATCAAGCATTTACAATATCATCATAGATTCCCAACTACAATAGACTTCTGGCTGATCAGCCTTAGGTGAGCAGTATTATTTATGGTTTAATTCCTGCCAATTATGCCTATTGAGTGTGCCTACAAGAGGGTGGCACACTGACTAACTATAATATATGCATTACATTTGTGTGTAGCTCTAATGCAGACATAATGGAAATATTCCACCAGTCCTTTTCAGACTACTGGGACTCATTTCAATTAGGAGGACAATGAGAGTCCCTATAAAGGGACCCTCACCGATCGAAATTAAACTGTAATAACATTGAATGAAATGAACATTATAGAGTCCTATTGACTACACAATGCTTGACTATTGTAATACACACTTCACAGGTTTGTAGAAAATGTTCTTTTAGATACTAAATTGTGTCCTAAAAGGCTCACGTTTTAGGCCTTATGAACACAGCTGAGCTGGAGGCTGTATAAAGAGGTCCCCCTAAATATCGTACTGGTGTGTCATTGTTATATAACTGAGGAAGTTGATGAAGTCCATCAAGTCCAACCTATAGTTCTACTGTGTTGATCCAGAAGAAAGCAAAACACCTCTGAACTACTGCATATAAAAATTCCTCTCCAACTTTACATATGGCAGTTAGAAAAAAATCTCTAGATAGACACCTCATCTAGCAACTAGAATTGTGTTACATGAAGAAAGAAATCCAGGCACTTCTTGAATTTCTACAATAAATAAACCATCACAACCTCCTCACTGCTCTTACAGTAAAGAATCCTCATCTATGTTAATGATGAAACCTTCTTTCCTTCAGACGTAAAAGATGCTGTCTTGTCAAGGTTGAAGGCCTAGGTATAAAAGGATCATTATTTGTACATTACGATTCAATCACCCCTTGACCATCTTTTTCTAAACTAAATAACTCCACATTAGTTAACCTGTTCAGCAATCCATCCAGTCCCTTAATTTACCTTGGTTGTCCTCCTCTCACCTAGGACCTTATTATACACCGGTGCAAAATTGCACACAATACTCCATTTGTGGTCTTTGAGATTTATTTAGAGGCAAAACTATGGGGGTCATTTATTTAGACCAAAGTTTTAGACGCCGGTCTTAATAACCCCGGTGATGGTGGTAGCTGCGCCTAAGTTCCGTATGTAGAGGCGCCGGCCTCTACATAACTTTGTGTATCCACCGCCTGTCTAAATGTAAGACAGCTTCCTTGCTGGTGTACATTTAGACCATTATCTACACCTAAAACAGGTGTAAAAAATGACCAAGCCCCGGGCACATGACAGTTGTTTGGTTCCACATCCGAGCCTCATTTTTTGAGGCTTGGATGTGGACCCATTTACTTCAACTGGGTCGCAAAAGATGCAGACAGCACTCCATGGTGCTCCGTTCCACGGTCCGTTTTGCGGACAAGAATTGGCATTTCTATAATGGCCGTCCCGTTCTGTTCTGCAAATTGTCGAACGCACACGGCCGGCATCCATGTTTTGTGGATCAGCAATTTGCCAACGGCAAAACACGGCACAGTCGTATGCATGAGCCCTAACTCAGAGGTTGTACATAGCAGTAATATTCTCATGTGTGATTTATATCTTAATGTTTTTTTTTTTGTCCAGACCAACCATCCATCCAGTTGTAACCGCCAATTAATGTTACCAGTGTATTCTCCTCTATTCAAGTTCTATTCTTTTTCGGTAATCTTATACGGCGTGTAAGGTGAATGCTGCTCACCCCCTGTTCGTGTTTTTTAATTTTGTCAGCAGCAGACACAGGCAATACATCAGAATCGGAGTCCTTGACACTAAAGGTGACCCCTGCAGCCGTGTAATGACACAATACATAATCCTTAATGAAGTCACTATCTTCACACTCTCTTCCTCGCTCTGTCTCTACCAGGTGATTTATGATGGCCTCACTGTGCTGTGCCCCCTTTTCATTTTACCGTGACAAAGTGCCTGAGACAATTATCTTGCTGATTAGACCCAATAGAAAAACTACCTGGGAGATTTCTGCAGGTGTCATATGCAGTAGTCCTATATCAATCCTTGTGTGCACTACCTGACGTTGCTCTAAAAGAGTCTTTTGTGGATGTAACATGGAGACAGAACAACAAATGTCTATAGATCTGATGTTAAAGGCGAGGAAACGAATTCAGACAGAATTAGATGTTTACCAGCGAGGCATGCTGAGCAGCCGCCTGATTTATCTACAAAGGATCGGACAGTTTTACACTAAAAGTTACTTGTCAAGTACTGCAGCATGGAAGAGCTGTAATGGAAATGTCTTTGGAAGGTCATTATTTGTGGAATGCTTTTTCAAGTATTGATGTAACATAAAAAAGGATATAACTTGTTTATTGTTCTCTAGTGCCTTATGTTTCTTGGATTTTACAGAATTTGTGTCTCCTCAGGAAATATATTTAACATGACTCAATGCTCCCATTTGTGTTGTGTCTTGACAGCTGACATGAGACATGCTAATTTGCATATATTTTTTCCCAGAAACCAAGAGGAGAGATGCCTAACCTACAACAGTCATCACATATACTTAGTGGTCTCCATAATAGAAGTGATATCCAGATAGATGTCTCCCCAGGGCCTCTCAGCTAGAAAAAAAACACTACTGTCTGCTTTTATTCTGGAAGAGCTATTTGCAGCTGTGAGGCTGGCCTAGTTATTATCTAGTTATATTAGGAAGACTATTTGAATGGCAACAGCTATACAATGGCTGGATGTGCTGTAGGTGTGAGACACAGGTTTATTTTAATCCTTTTGAAAAGAAGGTTGGATTGTACATGTTTTTCATGTGCCTGAAATGAATCACCATAAAAAATCTTTTTTTATAAATTTGGGACTAATTCATATATTTTCATTCAAATACTTTACAGTAATGGTGAGATTATGATATACAGTCCTGTGCAAAAGTTTTAGGCAAAAAATTCTGCAAAGTGAGAATGTTTTCAACAAGAATAGAAGTATTAATAGTTTATTTTTATCAATTAACAAAACAATGTTTGGTGTGACCACCCTTTACCTTCAGGACAGCATTAATTCTTCTAGGTATACTTGCACACAGTGAGCGGGAATGAAATGAAGGCATGATAACGCAGGCAGTCTTTCCATGAAGCATGAATGTGGACACAGTGATTTGAATTTAAGGTTTTTAAATCTTTTCTTTGTGCTGTTTTGCACATTAAAACCTCATGAATAATAAAGTGAAGTGAAAAGGAAAAAGATTAGTTCTTATCAACCCAGTGGTCACGTATGGTACTGCATAGAGATGAGCGAATCATAAAAAAAATTATTCGCCGAACATTCGCCGAAGTTTTCCTAAGATTCGTATATTCGACGAATAGATTCATTGTATTTGCGTACAAAATATACGTTATTATGTGCTATTAGCGAACATTCGCGCACTAATAACAAACGTACAGTTATAAAATGTACGCAACTTCTTAGAAGACGTACGCATGAGCGTTCAAATAGCTTACGAATCCTCAGCGTACTATTGTCTACACGATTACGTAATACGCAGGCACGTACAACGAGAGGCCACGCTGTGCACTCCTCAGAGCCAGAGCGAATATTCGAAAATGGCATCCAGACGATCCTCATCACTTAGCTCTGCTGCACAGCTGAAATACATAGTCGGGCTGATGGACCGCCAGGATTACGATTTACGATGGCACACACCGCCACCCAAGCCAGCATAAAAAGGAGGTGATCCAGCAGGTGATCTGAGGCTTGCTCCATCGTTTTGACACCTTGCGGACCCCGGGCCAGATCCAGTGTAAATGTTCAGATCTGAAATCGCCCTCAGAGGCAGTATGTATATTTGAGGTAGCACAAGTAAGGTGCTGTCTATCTGGCTATGGGCATAGTACAATCATACACAATACTATAAAGTGAATATGAGGACCCATTGCGGTACCTGTAAAGAAATACACACAATGGGCAACATACTTGAAAACTTTGCTGAAAGGTAAAAACATTAGTGCAAACAATATAGTGCAAATACATTATATGTATAATGTAAACATTTTAAATATCACCTACCTAGTATGCTCACGGATACGTTTAAGTCTCTTTTCTTCTTTCTGACGCTTGTCATAGAACTGGAGCACAGTCCCAAACTCAGTTGCAATTTGTAATCCACATAGGTAAAATTGTAATCCAAATAGGTAAAAAATAGCAGCAAAGGCTCCTTAAAAAACCATCTTTCAAGGGGCTTCCCAATAACCTGAAAAGGGGGAAAAAAGGGATGAGGCGCACGTCTGCGCAACTTGGTTAAAGCAGCCTCGGGGACCATAGAATTTTGATGAAGGGAGTAGTCCTTCCGGGGTGGAGTGGGAACTCCTGATGCCTCCGCCGTGTCAGCCAGCAGAGTGAACACCTCAGCGGGCACCTCAACCAACTTCTTAGGTTGCCGGACATATTGAGAGACGTAGATCTCCTCCGGTTCCTTCTCCTCATAGGGGTCAGTGCCCCACACCATGCCTCCCCAGTCAGGACCTTGCTGTGTCGCCATCTTAATTTCCTGAGTTGCCTCGTCTTCCTCGCGCGCTGGAGAAGGGGGCGGGGATCAAGGGAGGAGTCTGCATCGCAAATCAATTGAATTCGTACGCAACAGCGTTTAGAGTAACTTATACTTAGCAATAGCGTATAATTGATAGGACAAACTACGTAGCGAATGCGTACAAAGCCGAAGCGAAGCACCTAATATTCGGATTCGCTTTGCAGCTAAAAAAAAACAAGATTCGATACGAATCGACGAATCGATTCGTTCATCTCTAGTACTGCATTTTAAAAATGTGCATTTATCTTCAAATATTAGATACTTTAGGTTAAAGAGGTATTCTGGGAACAGAACTGCAGCGAGCAACAGGGGAATGTGTGGAGGATGGAAGTGGTAGTTATGGCTGTGGGGGTGTTAGTAGTACTCACAGTTCATGGTGGCAATCTCCACTTTGGATCTGTTTAGGGGTGTCCAGTGACTTTAGGGTGCACCTTTTCTTCCATTGGGGCACACTCTGATATTGGGGCTTCTGTCTGGTGATAGCAGGGGTGCCCTTGATGGTGGATAGTTGGCAGGGCGCAAGGTAGGAGGAGGCAGCAACAATGATGGAAGTTGTAGTACTCCTTTTCTCCAAGGACACTTTGCAGTCTCTCCATAGTAACCATTAAGCTCTTGTTAACCCTTTCTGCAATTCCCAGACAGAGGGGTGCAGACCTAGGACACGGATGACCAGTCCATCCCAAAGTGTGATAGGTGCTGGAGGCAACAATCCTTTTCATAGCAGAAAAGTCTCTTCTGCCATAAACGAGCAAATATCTTGCTATCCTAAGCTTGCATAGCCTGTTAGTTTATAGAACTTCTTATGGCCTAACAGAGGGGTTCTCTGTTAGTAAAGTTGTTTCTTTGGCAGCTACAGTCGCAGAGACTGAAGTTCTTTGGACTTGGGACCTAACCAGGGGGTGAACGCAGTGGCGTGCCTAGGGTGTTTTGCACCCGGGTAGGGTCCTTTCTCTGGCACCCCCCCCCCAATATGTTACAAAAATTGTACCCCCTCACAGTAGTATTGCCCTCATTGTACAAACTTCATGGTAATTTTGTACACATGTGTGCCCACTCACAGTAGTTATACCCACATTGTGCCCTCTCACAGTAGTTATGCCCACATTGTGCCCCGTCACACTTGTAATGCCCTCTTTGTGCCCCTTTACAGTAATAATCCCCATTGTGCCCCCTTCACAGTAATAATCCCCATTGTGCATCCTTTATAGTAATAATGTCCACTGTGCCCCCTTTATAGTAATAATGCCCACTGTGCCCCCTTCACAGTAATAATGCCCACCGTGCACCCTCCAGAGTAGTAATGCCCTCTGTGCCCCCCTCCAGAGAAGTAATGCCCTCTGTGCCCCCCTCCAGAGCAGTAATGCCCTTTATGCCCCCTCCAGAGTAGTAATGCCTTTGTGCCCCCTCCAGAGTAGTAATGCCCCCTGTGTCCCTTCCAGAGTAGTAATTCCCTGTGTGCCCGCTCCAGAGTAGTAATGCCCCCTGTGACCCCTCCAGAGTAGTAATGCCCTCTGTGCGCCCTCCAGAGTAGTAATGCCCCCTGTGCCCCCTCCAGAGTAGGAATGTCCCCTGTGCCCCCTCCACAGTAGTAATGCCCCCTGTGCCCCCTCCACAGTAGTAATGCCCCCTCTGTATAAAAAACTAACAAACAAAAAAAACACAGCAGCTACTCACCTTGTTCCGTTCCTGCTGGCACAGGTCACGCTGCAGCAATGTGTGGGTGGAGCTTATGCAGATTTCCGGGCTTCAGGCTCCCCCCACAAATTCCAGCAGCGCGATCCGTGCCTGCAGCCTGAATGGTGGAGCGGGGAGAAGTCTTCCTGCTTCACCATTCAAAGAGCTGCGGGCCTGAGAGAGAGGAGGAGCGCGGGGAGGTGAGTGACAGGACCCAGCTCCCTGCGCTCCAGCAATGAGCGCTTCCATCTGTATTGATGGAAGAGCTCATTGCTTTTGGCACCCCCTGAGAGCTGGCACCCGGGGCGGACCGCCCTCCTCCCCCACCCCCACCTTAGTACGCCACTGGGTGGACACAGTATGTCACCCGGTAGCCTAAAGAGTCTGACAATTTGTTTACTTGCACCATGATACATGTAAAACACAATACATCACAACAGCTAACTCAATCACATTGCATTAACCATTTTAGCTTTAGTTAACTCTCTGCAGTAGTCCTACTGGGGTACTGCAAGATATTGGTGACCTATCCTAAGGATAGGTCATTAATATTTGATAGGTGGGTTTCGGACACCCAGCATTGCCACTGATGCAGCTGTTCAAAGAGGCCTATGGTGCTCCTAGGTCATCAACATTTTACTCCACTTTAATTAGAAGATGAGACCTCACATGATAAAGATACTAAGAAAGATGTCATAAATGTTTCCTCATGGTTTCCTGCCCTATTTCCAGGTCTTTTGCACTTGAATTATAATAAACATATATCTAAAAATGGCAGCCATCATCGCAAGTCACTACTAAAGGGACCGTCACTGGTCATGATCGCCTGGGCAGTGGAAGCTCACACCATGGATGCAACATCTGGAGCTGAAACCTATGGAAAGGCATAGGAAGACAGGTCACAGCTACATTCTGTAATTTATCAATTCAGTAATATATGGACACTTTACAGCATTGTATGGTTGCATTAATTCAGCATTACCTAATACACCATATGGTTTCCTTAGAAAGTACTGGATAAGGCACTGACCAACCCAAGACTGCCCTGGCAGTAAGCATTGGTGTACACTGGTATTGGCCTGTGGCTTTTGGCACATGTTTGTTTGCCATTTGCTTGACAATAACATATCAAATGCCTTTATCCATGTTATATTATCATCACACGTCTAACAAGAGCCCCCCCATATATACAGTATAATAATACATCTCTGTCTTCTCTATTTTGTGCTTCCTTTGGACATTATGGCTTTTCTGGGAATCCATGCTGCAGACAGAGACTCATCTATGTACAGGAAAATATATTGTTGCATCAGTAATGTTAATAAATCTTAATGAATTCATAAATTTAGAAGAATTGTCTAGGCCACAAAACGGCTGCTTTCCTGCACATAAGCAACTTGACACATATAAAATAAATGTAACCTGTATAAACACAGATTTAAGTATTCTAAATCCCAGGGATTTTGCTTGGCTTTGATTTTAGGATTCTGCGAAAGGGGCGAGGGATTTGTATCAGAAATACAGGTCATATATAAGAAGTCAGCTAAATGAATGCACATTATTGGCCAATAAACAGCTCATCCATTAGCGGCCGGGCTCCTGAATAATATAGCACTCTCATATTGCCATAATTTATACTGCTGACTGGAGAATAGACAAGATTATTACAGTGAGGGATCCTGGAAGGCACATGATGCATGAGGAGGCTGCATTGATCTTCACACAACAGGAAGGTGTCTAGACTGGAGATGTACGGCGCAGGCTTTCAGAGAAGGATATAACTCATGTGCGCAGGACATAATGGAGTAACAGAGCTGGTGATTGATGACTTGTCCCCAAACACTGGAACTGCTGCTATTAGATAGAAGGGGCTAGTGCTGACCTTTCATCACTCTGCATGTCCTTCAGTCACTTCAAACGACCTCTCTTAAAGAAGAAGCCCCTGCTATTTCCAGGCAGGATTGAATTTCATAGCAGTTTTCATGTGAATATTATTGTTTCTTGACAAGCAGGTGTGTAACTCCTGGGACTCGGTGCAAAATCTGCAACAGGTCAACTACTTACTGGTGACTTCTTAAGTAACAGAATTGCATTTAGGTCCCCTCGGGCAATAGGGCCTGGGGGTAATTTGCAACTGCTACTTCGCCATTTCATAGCCATGCTACGCAACAGAAAATGGACAAGTCAATAGCACTATAAGGCCCCATTCACACGACCGTATTATTGCGGGTCCGCATTATTGCAGACCCGCAATAATACGGGGGCGGCCCGGCGTGTGTTCCGCACTGCTCGTAACACACGCCGGACGGCCCCATTCAAAATGCCTATACTTGTCTGTGCATGCGGGCAAGTATAGGACATGCTTCATATTTTTCAGCTGGCTCCGTGCGGCGGCTCCCCGCTCCCATAGAGATGAATGGGGCCGCATCTATTCTGCAATATTGCGGAATAGATACGGCCCCATTCATACGGTCGTGTTAATGGAGCCTAAAAGTTAGGATATTGACTTTATATATGACTTATTCGAATGACTTGTATAACAAATTTCTATATGGCTGGCATTAAAAAGCTGTCACAGAATCTGGATAATACAGATAATGATATACCATCACAGGGATAATGAACACAATGATGTCACAGTACAGGGATAATAAACACAGTGATGTCCCAGTACAGGGATAATAAAAACAGTGATGTCACAGTACAGAGATAATACACACAGTGATGTCACAGTACAGGAATAATAAACACAATGATGTCACAGTACAGGGATAATAAACACAGTGATGTCACAGTACAGAGATAATACACAGAGTGATGTCACAGTACAGGAATAATAAACACAGCGATGTCACAGTACAGGTATAATAAACACAGTGATGTCACAGTATAGGGATAATAAATACAGTGATGTCACAGTACAGGGATAATTAGCACAGTGATGTCACTGTACAGGAATAATAAACACAATGATGTCACAGTACAAGAATAATAAACTCACTGATATCACAGTACAGGGATAATAAACACAGTGATGTCACAGTAAAGGGATAACACATGAAACAAGGTGCTGGAACAGCAGTGAAAAAAACAGCTTGCTGCACAGGGAAACTTGCAGTGAAAACATAGGTGGTTGTGAAGGAATGTGCACAACACTGTGACACCACAGTGGTTCAAATGTCCAAAGGTACTAAAGCAAGCACTGCACAAAAGGGACTGTTTATTCAACAGTAAACTTAAAACATTACATATAAAATAACTGGACATAAAAACTAAGAGAAGGTGTTGATCAGCTCTTTTATATTCAATTACCACGCTATATTACAATAACCGCAACTAAGTGGTACAGCAGCAACTGCACCACCAGCAACCTGGCCAGGTGAGAGTTTAGCTTGTACACAAGCTAATTGCTGGTTGTGAATAGTTTTTTAATTGCCACACATTCCGTTATAGATGTCTCACGATGGAGTGGAGGACAAGTAGGAGGAAGGGTCTGAGCATGTGAAGATGCAGCTGATGATGATGACAAGTAGACAGTACTAGACTTGTTTCGAATGCTGCCCAATTCTATTTTCCCACAGGATCCAGTGATGCCACCTCATGTGCCCTGGTACGTATGTTTGAATGCCCACAGCTTATTTTAGTTTTTCAGTTCTTGCACACTGTGGTGGTTTTGTGTGACGGCCTTGTGGAGAAAAACTAACTCATATAGAGCTAGCGACAGCTGAGCTTGGCTGAGGTCAGGCATGTTTTGTGCCTGTGCCCAAAGTATCAGCAGCATAACTAGTTCCTGAGATGACCAGAACAGAAGCCGATCTGGAACTGCCAGTTTCTTTTGAGGTTTTGGCTGTATGTTGCTTCTGCTCTTTATTGCTGTCATGGCCACCACCTTTCTACTCAGATGTCCTCTGCTCCTCCCTGATTCTGTCCAACACACAATCATCATCATAGTCTTCACCCTCTCCACCACTTTTATCAGACTGTGATATGTCATCGTGGGCTCCTTGGGTCCCCTCCCGATTCCCTGTTCTGTATTTGACCTCAGTTACACTGTCGCTACCAAGGTCCCTGCTGCCACTACAAGTGCCACTACTACCAACACGACCAGCAACACAGATATGCATGGGGTCCTCCATCTCAATCAGAACCTCCTCCTCATGGCGAAACATTGAATGTTTTCACCCAAGTTATCAACAGGAAGAGAATCTTGAGTATCTACCATATTGCAATGGGTTTTTGTTACTTCTTAGGGAAAAAGAAGGTGTCCAGCTAGGAGGGGACAGTGAAGACAGATGATGCAATCGAAAGGCTCTTCTGGGACTGCAAGGAGGAGGAGTAGGAGGAATGCTGTGACCCCTGCTTCCAAAGCACTGTGTCAGACTCAGAGGTGACCTTGACAATATTCTGCTGTGACTGGGAGGAGTGAGCCATCCAGTCCATCATGTCATCCTTTTTGGGCAGTATCATCAGTGTCCGACTGCTTCACTCCAAGTGTGAGAAGGAACGCTATCATAAGTCATTCCTCCCTGCTGCTGTTAGGCTGTACAACCAAAACTGACCCAACCGGAGACAGACTGCACTCATCACCTACTGGGTTCTTGTGGATATCATTCCAACCAGAGACTGAATTTTTGAAGCTGTGATATCTATATTCCTTATCTTTTACTTTTTATCTGTACCCTACCATCACTGTAATGCCTTCATTTTTTGTACTCTCTGTGCTGCTGTAACACTGTGAATTTCCCCACAGTGGGACTATTAAAGCATTACCGTATTTTTCATCCCATAAGACACAATTTTTTCCCGCCAAAGTGGGGGCAAATGTCACTGTGTTATATGCGGCGAATACTAATGAGCGTTTCCATTGTGGACGCGCTCATAGTACCGGAGGACCGGGGAGCAGTGAATGCAGCGCTCCTCGGGCTCTGTTCTCACCGCTTCTTGATACTCTGCATTTGGCTGTGCTGTGACTGCACACAGTAAGAGGATGCTCTGTGACCTCAGGCTGTGGGTCACTACACTGTGGCAGCGTCCAGAGCAGGAGAGGTAAGTTGATTTTTTTTTTATTTTTTAATTTGCTTTTAATTTTATTTGCTCTGAGGCTGAAGGCTGATCTGAGGCTGGGGGCTGATCTGTGGCATTGGGGCTGATCTGTGGCATGGGGGTCTGATCTAAGGCATGGGGTCTGATCTAAGGCATGGGGTCTGATTTTAGGTATGGGGTCTGATCTAAAGCATGGGGGTCTAATCTGAGGTATGGAGGTCTGATCTCAGGCATGGGAGTCTAATCTGAGGTATGGACGTCTGATCTCAGGCATGGGAGTCTGATTTAAGGCATGGGGTCTGATCTTAGGCATGGGGTTTGATCTTAGGTATGGGGGTCTGATCTAAGGCATGGGGGGCTGATCTTAGGTATGGGGTCTGATCTGAGGCATGGAGGTCTGATCTGAAGTATGGAGGTCTGATCTTAGGCATGGAACCGTTTTTGTCTGATATATATAATTTTGTGAAATTTATAATGAATTTGATTATTTTAGAATTGATTCACTCATCTCTAATATCCCTATTGTTTTGCACTGTTATAACATTTTACACTGTCTTATACTATCTGCATAGGTGGTAAACAGCTCCCAACCCTGTCAGGCAGAATCAGTCAAGTTTGACCCCAGAGGACTCCGGTGAACCTCTGAGATTTTTGTACGGTTGAATGGAGTGCAGTATGTAGTCTGTGTAATACATGTCTATGGCGAATAGACCTCACAGACCTGATTAGGGAATTTATAGTTTCTGATCACCCTTTCCTAAATGTTGGAGTTACACCTTGCAGTTAGGAATTGCAGACATTGCAGATGAAACTGGATTTGTGTCCATCCCAGTTGAATTGGTATGGCAGGAATCTACTATACAAGTAAAGACTGTCAGATAACCTTGTTCAACTCCATTTTGGTCTCTTGTCTGTCATTCCGCACCTCACCTTCAAGGGCACCCCACCTTCCATAGGTCAGGAGACTAAACACACACAGAGTGTAAAAAACTACTACTCCCATAATCCTGAAGACCCATCTTTACTGTGCGAGCACTTGCAGTGAGAGAGGAGGACCCAGCCGCAGTGAGTACTGTGAGAACTACTACCACCAACACCACTACCACTCATCCTCCTCACTACACTCCTGCTGGGTTGCTTCTCATCGATCTAGCTAAAAAATAATGCAACCACTGAGGTGGGATTCACCTCAGATTCTCCAGATCCGGTTGTTGAAATTACAGCGGCAGCTGGAGATGATGCATAGTTTAGCTCCTTAGGCTTTTTAAAAGTTGGGTGGTATGTGTGTGTAGTGTATATGTGGTGTATTTATGTGTACCGTGTATATGGTGTATTTATGTGTGTTGCATATATATGGTGTATGTATATGTAAACATGTGTCATGACGCCGCATGTCCACCGTTGAGTAGAGAACCTGTTGTTAAAAATTTGAATCTCAGCCCTGAATAAACAGATAATAAACAGTGATGTCACAGCACAGGCATTATAAACATGGCAATAAAGCTAAAATACAATATGCACAGTGATGTGTTGGTGTAACAAACATTGATCTCACAGTACAGAGAATAACATTGGTATTCCCTTATGTGGAGTGAATGTTGGACCTCCTCAGGCATTAGGGTCTATACCAGCATAATCTAGATCAGTGGTTCTCAACTCCAGTCCTCGGGACCCACCTGCCAGTCAGGATTTAGGAATATCCCACAGAATGAATACCTGTGGTAAGTCCTGATGGATGGACGCTAATTATATCAGCTGGTCTAAACTAAGGAAATCCTGAAAACCTGACTGGCAGGTGGGTCCCGAGGACTGGAGTTGAGAACCACTGATCTAGATGGAAGCAGGAGAAGATACTCAGCAGGTTTAAGACAGAGTCTAGGAAGCCAAATAAATAGATTGCATGGATATGACATCACTAGGAAGACCATTACCTTCAGCCATATTGACAAAGGTCTTAAATAGTCATGACTAGCATATAATAATAATTAGAGATGAGCGAGTAGTGAAATATTCGAAAGTTCGAAATTCGATTCGAATAGACCGCGAAATTCGACTATTCGACCGAATATCGAATCCCATTAAAGTCTATGGGAAAAAAATGCTCGCCACTTGGAAATCTCAATTCGACCACTTGGAGGTCACCAAGTCCACCCTGAAACCTCAGAAAAGGATGCCAACACTGCTGGAATGCAACTGGGACAGCAGGGGAAGCATGTCTGGGTGCATATAACGCTCCCAAGTCGCACTATTACGCCACTATCACAGCCTCTCAACAATACACTCCAAAGACAATGTAACCTCTCTGTAAAGTGAGACCATAAAAGGAAACCTTCTTTCCTCTACATTGCCATGGACCCCAAGCCAAACTAGACAAAAAAGAAGATGAAATTCTGCACCCCTTAAAATCACGTTGCCTATGACAACCACAGATGGCATAGGCAAGGGGGAAAGCAAAAAGACCCCACCCCTAATTGTCATTGTGTGTGTGTGTGAGATGTGGTCAGACATGTCTTCTTTAAAATGTAAAAACAACTCAAACACATGCAGAAGCCTTAAAATGCCCAAATTGTTGGCGCTAGAGATGTCAGTGACCCGACCTGGCCCAGTGTCATGTCTAGCAGGTAAAGCAGTGGGGATGTTGAGGGATGCGTAGGACCGCAAAAGGCAGGAAGAGGCCGTGGGCTGGCCAGAGGCTCATGGAAAATTTTGTGGAGGCCCAAGAGGTGAGATCTCTTAAAAATTATGTTGAGGCCCAAGAGGTGAGACCTCTTAAACATTTTGTGGAGGCCCAAGAGGTGAGACCTCTTAAAAATTATGTGGAGGCCCAAGAGGTGAGACCCGTTAAAAATTGTGTGGAGGCTAAAGAGGTGAGACCTCTTAAAAATTGTTTGTAGGCCCAAGAGGTGAGACCTCTTAAAAATTATGTGGAGGCCCAAGAGGTGAGACCGCTTAAAAAATTATGTGGAGGCCAAAGAGGTGAGACCTCTTAAAAATTGTGTGGAGGCTAAAGAGGTGAGACCTGTTAAAAATTTTGTGGAGGCCCAAGAGGTGAGACCTTGATAAAATTTTGTGGAGGCCCAAGAGGTGAGACCTCTTAAACATTTTGTGGAGGCCCAAGAGGTGAGACCTGTTAAAAATTTTGTGGATGCCCAAGAGGTGAGACCTTGATAAATTTATGTGGAGGCCCAAGAGGTGAGACCTGTTAAAAATTTTGTGGAGGCCCAAGAGGTGAGACCTTGATAAAATTTTGTGGAGGCCCAAGAGGTGAGACCTCTTAAACATTTTGTGGAGGCCCAAGAGGTGAGACCTGTTAAAAATGTTGTGGATGCCCAAGAGGTGAGACCTTGATAAAATTATGTGGAGGCCCAAGAGGTGAGACCTGTTAAAAATTTTGTGGATGCCCAAGAGGTGAGACCTTGATAAAATTATGTGGAGGCCCAAGAGGTGAGACCTCTTAAACATTTTGTGGAGGCCCAAGAGGTGAGACCTGTTAAAAATTTTGTGGATGCCCAAGAGGTGAGACCTTGATAAAATTATGTGGAGGCCCAAGAGGTGAGACCTGTTAAAAATTTTGTGGAGGCCCAAGAGGTGAGACCTTGATAAATTTATGTGGAGGCCCAAGAGGTGAGACCTCTTAAACATTTTGTGGAGGCCCAAGAGGTGAGACCTTGATAAAATTTTGTGGAGGCCCAAGAGGTGAGACCTCTTAAACATTTTGTGGAGGCCCAAGAGGTGAGACCTGTTAAAAATTTTGTGGAGGCCCAAGAGCTGAGACCTCTTAAACATTTTGTGGAGGCCCAAGAGGTGAGACCTCTTAAACATTTTGTGGAGGCCCAAGAGGTGAGACCTCTTAAAAATTATGTGGATGCCCAAGAGGTGAGACCTCTTAAAAATTATGTGGAGGCCCAAGAGGTGAGACCTCTTAAAAATTATGTGGAGGCCCAAGAGGTGAGACCTCTTAAACATTTTGTGGAGGCCCAAGAGGTGAGACCTCTTAAACATTTTGTGGAGGCCCAAGAGGTGAGACCTCTTAAACATTTTGTGGAGGCCCAAGAGGTGAGACCTCTTAAACATTTTGTGGAGGCCCAAGAGGTGAGACCTGTTAAAAATTTTGTGGAGGCCCAAGAGCTGAGACCTCTTAAACATTTTGTGGAGGCCCAAGAGGTGAGACTTCTTAAACATTTTGTGGAGGCCCAAGAGGTGAGACCTCTTAAAAATTATGTGGAGGCCCAAGAGGTGAGACCTCTTAAACATTTTGTGGAGGCCCAAGAGGTGAGACCTCTTAAAAATTTTGTGGAGGCCCAAGAGGTGAGCCATAAATATATGAATTTTTCTTATTTATGGAGCAATTCTACGGCGGTTAAGGAGGAGGAGGAGGAGGTGGAGGAGGAAATGGCACTTCATACAGATGGCACTTCACTTTTGGCTGCTTTCCACTGTTGGAGAAGCAAAGTCCGGGTCAATCCACTTGCTGTTCATTTTGATTAGCGTCAGCCTGTCGGCACTGTCGGTTGACAGGCGGCTGCGCTTATCGGTTATAATGCCCCCGGCTGCGCTGAACACCCTTTCTGATAGCACGCTGGCGGCAGGGCAGGCAAGCACCTCCAAGGCGTACAGGGACAGTTCCAGCCACGTGTCCAACTTGGAGACCCAGTAAGTGTAGGACGCCGAGGGATCGGGGAGGACAGGGGTACGGTCTGCCAGGTACTCCCGCAACATCCGCCGATACTTGTCCCTCCTGCTGATAGCGGGCCCCGCAGTGATGGAAGTTGCACGAGGGGGTGCCATGAACGTGTCCCACACCTTGGAGAGTGTTCCCCTGGTGGCTGTGGGCCTGATTGATGTTGTGGGACTCTGGGAGACCCTCTCCTCTCTGCCGCCAGCGATGGTGGGTGGGAAAATCTCCATCATGTTCTGCACGAGTTCCCTCTGGTATTCCAGCAATCGATTCGTCCTCTCCTCTACCGGAATAAAAGAAGAGACGTTATCTTTATACCGGGGGTCCAGGATTGCGAAGACCCAGTACAGTTTGTTCTCCACTATCCGGACAACACGTGTGTCCCGGGAAAAGCAGCCCAGCATGAAGTCAGCCATGTGTGCCAGACTCTGAATAGGCATGACCTCACTGCCCCCACCAGAAGGATCACTTGCCATTTCCTCCTCTTCCGCCTCCTCTCCGCCCCATCCGCGCTGAACCAATGGGACGCACACAGCCTGACTG
This sequence comes from Rhinella marina, assembly GCA_900303285.1. NCBI lineage: Eukaryota > Metazoa > Chordata > Amphibia > Anura > Bufonidae > Rhinella > Rhinella marina. The sequence continues at coordinate 44,620 of ONZH01029548.1, read as the reverse complement.
CTACCCTCGCCGCCAGCATCCTCCTCCTCTTCCACAGCCACCTCCACGTCGTCCTCCTCCTCCTCATCCTCCTCCTCCTCCTGCAACTGCCACCGAGAAGCAGACAAAAGTGTGGTCTGACTGTGTAGCTCCGTTGCGTCTCCTCCTACCCCCGTCTCCTCTGCGTGCAATGCGTTCTCCCTTATTGCGATGAGGGATTCTTTAAGGACGCCTAGGAGCGGGATGGTTACGCTCACTATAGCGTCCTCGCTGCTGACCTTCTTGGTGGACTCCTCAAAGATACGCAGTACATCGCATATGTCTGCCATCCATGGCCACTCGTGGTTGGCAAACTTAGGGAGCTGAGTTGGAGGCACGCGTGGATTCATAATCTGGTACTCCATCAATGCTCTCTGCTGCTCACACACCCTGGCCAACATGGAATAGGTGGAATTCCAGCGAGTCGGCAGGTCGCACAACAGCCGATGTTCAGGCAAATGGAGGCGTTGCTGGAGTTTTTTTAAGCTAGCAGCAGCTACAGTTGACTTCCGAAAGTGAGCGCACAAGCGCCGCACTTTCACCAGTAGCTCTGCCAGGTTGGGGTAAGTCTTTAGAAATTTTTGGACTACCAGATTAAAAACGTGGGCCAGGCATGGTACGTGATCGAGTTCGGCAAGCTCCAGAGCCGCCACCAGGTTACGGCCGTTATCGCACACGACCATGCCTGGTCCTAGCTGCAGCGGCGACAGCCACATCTCCGTCTGCTGCAATATGGCGTCCCTCACCTCTGGGGCGCTGTGCTTCCTGTCGCCCAAGCCGATGAGCTTAAGCACCGCCTGCTGACGTCTCCCCGCGCCAGTGCTGCAATGCTTCCAGCTAGCGGCTGAGGGAGATGTTAAGGCACAGGAGGAGGAGGAGGAGGAGGAGGAGGAGGGGGGTTTATCAGAACCCATGCTGGCAATCTTGGGCGGGGGTGGTAGGTAGGCCGTCTCTGTTTGCGACCCCGTCCCCGCTTCCACTATATTCACCCAGTGTGCCGTCAAAGAGATGTAGCGTCCCTGGCCGCAAGCGCTTGTCCACGAGTCGGTGGTCAAGTGGACCTTTGCGCTGACTGCGTACCTCAGGGCCCGCCTGATGTTACGCGACACGTGCTGGTGCAGGGCGGGGACGGCACTCCGGGAAAAGTAGTGGCGGCTGGGGACGGAATAGCGAGGTGCGGCAGCCGCCATCAGGTCGCGGAAGGCCTGCGTCTCCACAAGCCTAAACGGCAACATCTCCAGGGCCAGCAGTTTGGAGATGTGGCAGTTTAAGGCTTGGGCTTGGGGGTGACTCAAGGCGTACTTCCGCCTGCGGTCGAACGCCTGCGAGATGGACAGTTGTTGGGACGAGGAGTGTGAAGGTGCAGGCGAAGAGGCGGGGGAAGGGGAGGCTGAAGGAGAAGGCCCCAAAGTAGCCGAGGCAGAGGCAGATGTGGAGGTGTCCTGGCTGGAGGTCTGGACCGCAGTGGCAGCACACAACACAGGGGAAGAGGCAGTGGCAGCAAGACCGGGCGCAGGTTGTATTGCGTTTGCTCTCTCCCACTCAGCCCAGTGCTTGACTTCCAAGTGACGCCGCATGCCTGAGGTGGTCAGATTGCTCTTCTCAGAGCCCCTACTCAGTTTTGAGTGGCAGAGTGTGCAAACCGCGCTAAGTTTGTCATCCGCACAAACATTAAAAAATCTCCACACCACAGAAGTACGAGGCCTCGATGGGGGAGCTTTGCGCGACTGCCCGCTGCCGGGAACAGCTTCGGCCCTGCTGGCTGTGGCCTCACTTCTCTGTCTGGACTGTCCTCTGCCTATGGACATCCCTCTGCCTGTGGACATCCCTCTGCCTCTGGACATCCCTCTGCCTCTTGCTGCCTTTTTCGGTGCTGCGCAGACCACCACCTCTCCACTGCTTTCCTCGCTGGACATCACCCCTGGCCAAGTGGGGTCGGTCATTTCGTCATCCACCACCTCCTCTTCCACTTCCTCACTCTGCTCCTCCTGCTGCCCACTGGACATTCCAACAGACTCCCTTGATGGCAACTGCGTCTCATCATCATCATCGCTCATGATAACAGATGCTGGCTCAGGGTCCACATCAGCAGGAGATGGCGAAAACTCAAGTGTTTGGGCATCACTACAAACAAATTCCTCTGCTAGCTCCTGGGATTCTTCCGGCACATCTGAAAAAGGACCCGAAAAGAGCTCCTGGGAGGGGTCAATGGTGGGATGACTCTGTTGGCCAGGTGTGGAGGAAGGAGGGTCAGAGTGAGACTGTGTGGATGACTGGCTGGTGGACAACTGTGTGGAAGCGCTATCGGCTATCCATTGCACCACCTGTTCAACCGGCTCAGGCCTCAACAGCGGTGTAACCCGCCCCCTGCTTAACTGTCCCATAAAGGCAGGGATTCTGGATGAGCGGGATCCTGGCTGACCCTCACCAGCATGCATTGTATCCCCACTGGCTTCAACAAGGCCCCCAACAACATTTCCACGCCCCCGTCCTCGTCCACGTCCTATTCCGCTAGCCCCCCTCCGCATTTTATTTTTTTTTGGTTACAATATTTTGCCTTCACAGCCATGAAATTATTTTGCAACAGAACGCACAGTACAGTTGCCAATTATAAGGCCTATATATTTTATAGTTCAAGGTACACAGCCGTGTACTAACTGTTCAGACGGTGGGTATAAACACCAGGTATTTAAATAATTTTGCAAGAGAACGCACAGTACAGTTGCCTAGTATAAGGCCTATATATTTTATAGTTCAAGGTACACAGCCGTGTACTAACTTTTCAGACGGTGGGTATAAACACCAGGTATTTAAATAATTTTGCAAGAGAACGCACAGTACAGTTGCCTAGTATAAGGCCTATATATTTTATAGTTCAAGGTACACAGCCGTGTACTAACTTTTCAGACGGTGGGTATAAACACCAGGTATTTAAATAATTTTGCAAGAGAACGCACAGTACAGTTGCCTAGTATAAGGCCTATATATTTTATAGTTCAAGGTACACAGCCGTGTACTAACTTTTCAGACGGTGGGTATAAACACCAGGTATTTAAATAATTTTGCAAGAGAACGCACAGTACAGTTGCCTAGTATAAGGCCTATATATTTTATAGTTCAAGGTACACAGCCGTGTACTAACTTTTCAGACGGTGGGTATAAACACCAGGTATTTAAATAATTTTGCAAGAGAACGCACAGTACAGTTGCCTAGTATAAGGCCTATATATTTTATAGTTCAAGGTACACAGCCGTGTACTAACTTTTCAGACGGTGGGTATAAACACCAGGTATTTAAATAATTTTGCAAGAGAACGCACAGTACAGTTGCCTAGTATAAGGCCTATATATTTTATAGTTCAAGGTACACAGCAGTAGTGCCAAATATAGTTTGGTATGTAGCAGAGCACCTAATACACCACTAATTCCTCTCTCTGTCCCTACTCTAGCAGCTATCCCTGAATACAGCAGCCGTTCTCTGTAAAGTCTATATTGTAGTAAAGCTATCACTGTACTGCACTATAGTAGCCCTGATAAGGGCTTTTAATCACGCTCCTGCCTGTCCAACAGCTAAAACCTGTCTCTCCCTTCTCCAGCCTCTGTCCCTGACTAAGTTCACGCAGCATATGCGTACGAGCAGGAAGAGCTGAGTTTTTAATATTCGAGGTCACATGGTTTTTCCAGCCAATGCATGTAGACGCCGTTTTCGCGCTGCCAGCGTGCTCAGCGTGCCTGTCATACCCCCCCTGCATGGTGATTGGTGGAAAAAGAGTACCAGGAAAGGTGGGAGGGGAAACGAATTCTAAGTGCGCCATCGCCGTTATACTCGAACGAAATCGAGTACGCCAAATAGCGTAGTATTCGATCGAATACCAGCTCGATCGAACACTACTCGCTCATCTCTAATAATAATCATTATCTATTAGCAGGGATCTATCCTGTTGTGCATTACAATTAAGTAAATAACATAAAAGTAAATTACAAGTAATAAAAACAAACTGAAAAACTAAAGGAGAGATGTCTCTACTCTAAATATCGCAGATTTCCTTCTTTTCTAATTACCATCAGGCTCATTTACAGACGAAAACAGAAGAAAAGCAACTCAAAGAAAAAGAGACCATATTTTGTATGGATTGCATGTGAACCCATTCATTTCTATGGGACCACAAAAAAAGGCGGACAACAAACGGATCACATCTGTGTGCTGTCTGCATCCGTGCGGCTGTTCTCCACATTATAGAACATGTCCTATTCTTGTTGTTTTGCAGAGAATAGGCATTTCTTTACTAGGGCCCGTGGAAAGTGCAGGATGCACACAGCCGGTATCTGTATTTTGGGGATCCATGGTTTGCAGGCCGCAAAACAGATACCGTTGTATGAATGTAACCTGATTATAATTGATGTAATAACTACAGATTTCCTAGTTAAAAATTATGCAGGTGATACTGTGCAGCTTGATGGCAGGGGCGGATTGGCCATAGACCTTACAGGGAAATTTCCCGGTGGGTCGATGCATAGGGGGCCACCTGAGTCCTCCTCACGGCCGGCCAGTGGAAGTTTCAGGGATGTATTTCGTGCTGCTGGCGCAGTATTTTGTGATGGACTGTGGTATTTGGTTCTGTTGAGGTGGTATAATGTGCCACAATATGGTACTGCTGGCCCTGCCTACGTGTGTTGGCCATGCCTTCCATCGGTTTGGACCAGAATACAAAACGAGGCCACTTTTAGTGGGGTTTTTTTTTATTTTTTTCCAGGGCCACTTTAGGTTCCCACAGTCCAACCCTGCTTGAAGGGGTTGTATGCGCTACAGATATGGATGACCTATCCTCAGGATAGGTCAATAATATCAGATCTGTTGGGGTCCAACATCTCCCACCTCCATTGATCACTTGTTTTTGGGCAGCTGCAGCACTGGAAACTATACAGCGAAAACAGCTGATCAGTGGGAGTGCAGGATGTTGGAGGATAGGTCATCAATATCTGTAGCAGAGACAACCCCTTTAAATTGGTTTATATGTCAGACAAATTTCTTACCTATCTACCTCTGCCAAGCCTCTGAAATCTGTGGAATATGAAAGGGAGAAAGCAGGAAATGTCACCCTATTGTGTGTTCTGGAGGTTAGTGACTGTACAAGGGACCCCAAAATCTGGAGGTTCTCCTCCATGGCATTTGAACACATTATTAAATAAGGAATGGAGAAGGCCAGCCTTGGGTCAAGCTGCCCTGTTCTCGAATAAACATGACTTCCCTTGACCCAGCATAGGTAAGTATATTGATTCAACAACAGAGGAGAGCTTGATTTTGGTTGCTTTTATGGAAATGAATTCTTGGTACATGGCATCACTTCATACACATGCCTTATGTTCCTCACTTATAATTGGAACTGGTCATTCTTAACTAATGTGAAGGCTTCAAAAAGTTAAACCCAATTTTCCTTGAGCCCCAGAAAGGATCATTTTCAATCAACAAACAGGCAGATTACATCAGCACAGGAGATGTATACGTTCAAAGCTTTGCATACCAGATATTCCACAGATTATTCTAATAAAACCCTGTCAGATTGTGAAAAATAAATACAAAAAGCACATCCCTTCTTTGATTTTTCCTTCTGTGATATCAAACTCCGGTGACATGGAGACACGGATGAGATCAAACGCTATCTCCAACCCGTCTGCTTCTCTCCTTTCCTGCCTGTGATCATTTGCTAAGAATTGGGGGCCCCTGATATTCCTGAGAGCGCTCTTCTTTCTACCTGTCATTACCAATGACACTAACGATATGTGGAAATGAAAACTGCTGCAGTCATGTTGAGTTGCTGTCACTTTATAGATTGGCTAATTATATGTGCCCTTAATTAAAAAATCACATGCATATTGTATCAATCAAAGCTTAACCTATGCGTTTTTCTAAATCATCCCATTGTCATTGACAGTATGAAGATTTGTGTGTCTGAATTATTTTTTTTCTAAACTTTGATGTCTAAAAAATAGATTATATATTAGAGGAAAGTAGACTGTCCACTATGTTTAGCAGAACATTCTCGCATTCTAAAAGGATACAAGACATGAGATGCTGTATTCTCACTCCACTTCCAAAGTTGCTATTAAGGCTAAGTAACCATATTTTTTATTAATCCAATGCATCTAAAATAAAAATGAAGAAACTTTGCCAATATTTTGGATTAACAATTCCCTACCAGTTTGTGTCTATAGCTCCTATACAAATGTATGGGTCTCCATGGTAACAGACTACAATGTGTAGTCTGAAAGTGTTGTCATATTCTCCTCTCTCAAAATCATATATCTTGCTAACCTACCCAATGTATTAGAGGATGAATGACAGAGAGTACAAGTTCAGAATCAGACTATTTATTTATTATACTCACTTATAGCGCTACTATATTCCTCAGCTCTTTACAGACATTATCATCACTCACTATCCCCAATGGGGATCACAATCTAAGTTCCCTAAATTCCCATATTATAACCTACAGAATTTGGATGAACCTCAAATTATCTGCAGTTGCTGTACATAAATATCAGTAGATCCTATGGTGTTCAGTTAGACCACTCCATATGCAATAAAAAAAGGCAATTTATTTACATCACTGTTAAAATATCCAAATTATGAGCACTGGAGTTTCAGGTTACAGAGAGTCTTTAATCATACTATGCTTAAAGGGGTTGTCCGGGTTCAGAGCTGAACCCGGACATACCCATAATTTCACCCAGGCAGCCTGCCTGACAAGAGCAAAGGAGCATTTTGTGCTCCGATGGTCTCCTTTGCCCTGCACTAAATTGCGCAGGGCAAAGGCATTTAGCCCAGTTCCGGTGACGAACCGGGCTCTGCCAGGCAGAGGCTTCCGCCCAGCAGTGAGCCCGGTGACGTCACCGGCACTGAGCAGGATTTAGCGCTGTCCCAGCCAGTAAAACAGCTAGGGCAGCGCTAAAGCCGGCCCATCAGAGCTGGTGACATCACCGAATGCACTGCCGGGCGGTGTGTTATTGTAAATAAAAGAGCCCTTGCTGAAGTGTTCCGATGCTGTTGTCAGGCGGGCTGCCTGGGTGAAACTATAGGTATGTCCGGGTTCAGCTCTGAACCCGGACAACCCCTTTAGCTATGGGCATTTAGTAGGCTGAGACACTTTATATATAGGCTACTTTCACACTGGCGGCAGCAGGGTCTGGCAGGCTGTTCAGGCGGAGGAACAGCTTTCCGGATCCATGCTAACACTAGCCCACCATGCCACCGGGGGAAGGCCGGAGGTCCAGCTGCAGCATGGCAAACATGCCAAGAGGCGACCAGAATAAAACTACAGCATGCTGCGGTTTTGATGTGTTTTCTGTATCCTGAGCTCCTGTTGCCTGTACTGCAGTCCTGTACCCCTGTGGGTCAGCTGCCAATGACACAAGGACCATCCCAGGAGGTAGCATTCCCTGCAAGGAATGTTAGATACCTGTACAAGGGTTAAATGGTAAATACCAAGGGAACACCAGGTTAGGTGGCATAGTGGGTCAACAGAGTTATTAGGTCATTTTTTAATTTAGAACTCATACAAGAAAGGATAGTGAGTTTGGAATCTCTGTTTTGCTACTGGGTGGTTTGTGCATGTTTTTCATGGTCACTTTCACTCCACAGCAGCGGCGGTAACGTGTTCACCATCGATGCAGGCGCTTGCAGAGCAGTAGTGGTTCGGTAGAAAGATATTACACTTTAAAAACATCAGCATCTGGCTGACGATGAGTGCGCATTCTGACTCCTACCTGAGGTTGAATGCACCTACAAAGGGCACACGAGCAAGTATGATGAAATATAAGAAGGTGGCCTAGTCTGATGTATCAGGTTTTATTTTACATCATGTGAATGGTCACATGTACATGAGTCACTTACCTGGGGAAGAGATGGATCAATCCATGGAGGCCCCACAAAGCTACTTACAGGAAGATCTCTTAGGGCCAGATAACACAGGAAACCTTCAGAGGTCTTGTAGAGTTCATGTCTTGGCAGGTCAGTACTTTTTGGCAGCACAAGGAGGACCTTCACAATGTTAGGGCTACGTTGAGTCAGTGGCCTCCAATGGAAAGATTAAAGGGGTTCTGCAGTTCTGTAAAACTGATGATCTATCCTCTGGATAGATCATCAGCATCTGATCGGCGGCGGTCCGACACCCGGGGCCCCCGCCGATCAGCTGTTTGAGAAGGCAGCGTCGCTGCAGGAGCGCCGCGGCCTTCTCTGTGTTTACCGCAGGCTAGTGACATCACGACTAGTATCACTGGCCTGGGCGGGGCTAAACTCTGTTCACTTGAATGGAGTTTAGCCCCGCCCAGGCCAGTGATACTAGTCGTGACGTCACTGGGCCTGCAGTAAACACAGAGAAGGCCGCGGCGCTCCTGCAGCTCCGCTGCCTTCTCAAACAGCTGATCGGCGGGGGTTCCGGATGTCGGACCGCCGCCGATCAGATGCTGATGATCTATCTAGAGGATAGATCATCAGTTTTATAGAACTCAATAGTAAAGCTCCCTAGTTCTGTAGCTATACATACCCATCATGGCATCGCCACCTAACCAGGCAGATAACCGCCATGGTCAGCTGAATGACAACTATTATACTGGTTGTCAGTCAACCACGTTTTCCCAGACGCAACTAAAACACAACCGAATAAAGCACTGCAAAACTTCACAAAAATCCAACTCAAAGACCAGACCTCATTATTCATGTGGTGTTCTCTTTAATTTTTAATCCTTCACCCGGAGTCCTAATTTATACCAACCCCTGTACATCGCAGCACGAACCCCTGCTGTGTCTGCCCTGCACTGGGCTGCGGTTCTTTCTGCCTGTGTTGCCTTGTTATTTCCATTTGCTTTTGCTTATATTGCTTTTGTTTTCTCTCTAGGCCTTCACAGTCTCTCAGTATTTTTCCCCACTGTCGGCGTGAGCGAGAAAGGGAGCGAGCAAGCTGAGGCAGCAGAAGTATTTAAAATTCTGCAGGCTTCCACTTTTAGCATTACCATGAATCAACACAATAAATGAACCCCTTCAGAGCATGGTAATAAGAATTTGATAAATCATCAGCCAAAAAATTAACTAAATGTCAAAACAATCTTGGGGAAGTGTGATGGATTAGGGGTGATGGGAACAATTAATCTCGCAGCAGGAGTTCAGTGGTGTAGACAGGGGACTGTGAGATGGATGGAGGGGAGGGAAGGACCAAGGCTTTTTAAAGGTCACAGTGATGAGGAGTGGAGGGGAGGGAGGGCGCTGGGAAAGGCTCAGCTACAAAGCACGGATACTGGAGGTCACATCAGTAGCTCCCCAGCTACCCACACTGATGGGTATTGCAAATGTGGGGCATAAGATGGTTTTAATGAGACCTCTACCTCATGGGGTGAAAGCATATGGTGCGCACAGACAGGGGGGCTCCCTGTAACTGCTGAACAGATGACATAAATGTACAGTGCTCTGCACATATGTATTCATGCCGGGCACGGAGCGAGAAGCACTGCATGTATACATCACGCTAAGTAGCAGAAAGACCAGGCAGATTGTTCTTTTATTCAGATAAGGAAATTTACTGCATACTGATGTGTCACATCACTGAGTATTATGTGGTCAGGGGGAGATAATGTTCAGCTATGTATGTGTGTATCTAATATATATCTCCTATGTGTTTATGTATCTATCTATGTATCTATCTCTCTATATCTATCTATCTATCTATCTATCTATCTATCTATCTATCTATCTATGAAATACAAAAAATGGTATAAGCAGCACAGTGGTCAAGTAAGTAAGGTGTGCCAGCGGCTGAAGAGGCGATCCACCAACAAAAAAGACAAAAGAAGAAAAATTCCAGGGCACTCTCAAGTAAAGTAAATTTAAAAAGTTGTTCTTTTAATTTACTTTACTTGGGAGTGCTGTGGAATTTTTCTGTCTATCTATCTATCTATCTATCTATCTATCTATCGTATCTATCTATCTATCTAAATCAAAAAAGATCAGGAAGCACTCTCACCTTAAAAAGTATGAAAAAAAAATTCTTTATTCACCCACAATGGGGGAAGTGACGTTTTGGTTCTATGCTGGAGCCTTTCTAGGAGGCTTGAGAAAGACTCCAGCATAGAGCCGAAACGTTGCTTTCCCAATATGGATGAATAAAGAATTTTTTTACATACTTTTTAAGGTGAGACTGCTTCCTGATCCTTTTTGATGTGTTTATCTTGGTCATTGTCAGACCTGTGGGCTTGCACCTCCATTGCTCTCTTTGTACTTGTTTAGATCTAGTGCTGCCAATTATCTATTATCTATCTATCTTTCTATCTATCTATCTATCTATCTAATATCTATCTATCCATCCATATGATCTATTCAGTTATCGATTTCCACTTATTTATATGACATCTACATTCTAACATAATCTGTAGCGCTGTAGGCAGATTACTTACATTAATGATAATGACAATCTAATCACACACATACACTAGTTCCTAATATGAAATTAATTAAAATATAATTATAAATCCTAATTTTGTTTACAACAAAAGGTTTACATTCAGAGATCCCACAAGGTCCCTTTGCAGACCTCTGATTTTTCATACAGGTTCCTGGGCAGACAATGACATCTGCTGTTTTGGACTTGAATATTCTAACAGACTGCAATATGGGTAATTGCCCAGAGGTCTTCACCTCCTAGTTCACTCCATTTTCTTTTTCCAAAAATGACATTACGGTCAACAGTGTCAGTATATGACACTCAATAGAGGTCCCAAACTTTGTTTTCCCTCTGTACCTCCACCAACTCTGAAGTAATGTTAATCATTGAGTTCCACAGGATCAGAGTGCTGACCAACCAATGGACCAGCCATGCACATAACATCCCATATACACTCACTGGGGATTGGTCAAGAGTGTAGTTCTGCTGAAGGGAATAAGCTGCTGACAAACACTTTGGTCCACTGTTAAAGGGGTTGTCCAAGTTATGGAAAAAACAATATAGCACTGTAAATCTGATGGGTAGCAATATATAACTAAGTTCAGCAAGTTTTAGGCAAAAAAAATCTATATTTCCTCATTTCCCTGGTTCTCTTCTGGCCTTTGTTTACATGCAGTAATAACAATCTCTGCCCCCCCCCCCTTCTCTGCAAAGGCAGTGAATATAAGTGCTGTGAGTACATGTCTGCCTGCTGGAATACTCAGCAGCATGTTGTTTGTGTAGGACTACGAGTCCCAGCTATACAATGACACTGCTGATACACACAGGAAATTCTCCCTACCTGTTCTTGTACAATTCCTCTATAGCTCTCTGCCCAGCATTTGTCTCCTCTCACTGCTGCAGCTACTATTTGTTGTAAAGCCTTGAGCCCTCAGTGTGTTCTGGCTGAAGGGGTTAATGTTTTATCTGAAGGAATCCAGGGAGAGATCAGATAGCAGGAGCCCGGCAAAGAAAGGGGGCGTGGCCAGTGACGTCTCGTGTACAGACTCTTATCTGAACTCTGAGGCTTGTACACGAAACATCACAGACCAGGGAGATAAGGTGACATCACAGGTCATGTGACCCTCAGTCAACTCTGAGAAACCAGCAGCTTTAGAAACACAAAGTATATGGGAAAGTTGTTATACCTGACAAGTTAAAAACATATAAAGAACAAAAAAATAACTCGGACAACCCCTTTAAGTTCAGGGAGAGCAAAATATCAGGAATATATTGGGGGGCCAGGCTGTCCTCATAAACATTAGTTTGTTAGTGGGCCTCTTCAAAATCTCCATGGTCCTCCCACGTTAATCTAAGGTCTTGTGCCAGATTTGCTCTGGCTATAGAAACCAATATAACCTGGAATAAGCTGCAACATCCTGTAACGCAGGAATAAGAGCTTACAGACCAAAACTGGCAGGGTAATGTACTGTAAGGGTACTGGTAGTGTACTGTAGGGTAATAATGTAACCTCAAATGTCTTTCTATAACCGCAGACATAAATTTGCCTTTTCTGCATGGGCATGTTCATGTGACAGCTATCACAAGTCAACTACCTCCATGTCAGTAATGTTCCTGCTTGGGAATTGCAGATATGGAGGTATACAGAGTTTGTTTGTCTAGCAAAAAGTGAATGTAATAAATCACTCTGTCTCCGGTGTGATAAAACATGCTTGTCAAGTCCTGAATACTCCAGGAGAAGATAGTTTATATCACTCTGGCTTTGAAGCTGTGTTTGCCTAAAAATCACATTGTAAACACTAGTAAACAACCAAAAATCCAGCAGAGAAGGTAATGATGACAGCGCTAAATGTTAACTCCTTAGAGATAATACAACTGCTAGCAGCCATTCCTGGAGGAGCCATGATGTCTGTCCTAACAAATGATTCTATATAATCATCTTGAGGCCTTTCCAAGGGAAGAAAACACTTGCATTGCATTCTAAAATGAACGAGGCATATAAGGGACCACACAAACAACAAGGGGGGCACTGTGCAAGAACACCATAGGGGCCCTTTGCTTTTCAGCTGCTAACTTTATGGTATGTATGATACTATGATAAGTATGGAATGGTCCAACTGGGCTTAACCAACTAAAACAGGTTGTGATGTCACAGTAGCTTAAAGGAGTTGTCCCAAGATGTAAACTTCTACTCCATCCATACAGTACTAGCGTATGATAAGTGTGGTCCAGGTTTGCATCTGGAAATAGGGGTCGGGGGTGTGTTTATATCTTGGGACAATCCCTTCAACTAATTAAAATGCAATTGTGATGTCACAGCTGTGCACCTGACATAAACACTCTTGTGATATCACAAAGTTGACCTGAGTGATGAATATTTGTGATCTCACAGCATCTTACCTGTGTGGACACTCTTGTGATGTCATAGTTGTTTCCCTCTCTTTAATACTTTTGTGATGTCACGGAAATAGTTGAATACCTGATAGAAACTGACTATGTGAAGTCATAGCAGCGTAGCTGAAGGAGACACACGTGTGATGTCATAACAGTTCACCTGACCAAAACAGTTGTGATGTCACAGCAGTTATCTGACAGGAGCATATTTGTGATGTCACAGTAGCTGGCAGATAGGTATTTGTGATGTCATAGCTGATGATCAGTCTGGAATACTTGGGGCAAACATCAATAATATGGCACCTGTCAAGCTATTTGATCTCCAACTAATTTAATGACAGTGGTGTGCCAGCCATGTACAACCCAGAAAAACCCTCATTGCTTTGCAAATCCACCAGAGGCTTGGATAAGAAAGAGCATAACTTCTTATAAATGATCTAATTGACAGTACAGAGCATGATAATTTGTTTTTGTGCGCTCTATTGCCTGCAGTTGCACAGGTTGTCCGTACCTGGTAGCCTAGGTGTAGTGTAAGGTACTGTAGATGTCATAAAAAAGTGATTTATGGATCCTTGGCTGCATGCCTCCAGGAGAAAGTTTTGAAATGTCTTTCTTTGAATATTGTAATGCATGTTGCATTGTGTCAGTGCAGTTCTTCTGCAGTTCTACATTCATAAAATTACATTGGAAATAACAGATCACATACCAGCAAATATCACCAGCAGATATCATCCATTACAATGTAACCAAAGGACTGAAGATCAAAAAAGTTCTCACGTCTTTATTCCTCACATTCTGCATATCAATGTATGCAAGCCCATTGCCAAATTCCAAACTTTATCTTATGTCACAGACAGATTAGAATAAAAGAAGGATATATAAGGTTGGAGAAGTTGATTTAAACCATTGGTGAAGAGAATGGAAGCAAAGAATAAAACAGGCCCCATTATGGTGCTAGGGTTTGCCACCCAGGACAGAAGGACCAAGTGTTATTCCTCCTATATGGCCTTTCAATGATTCTTGTCCCAATTTTGCACCACCCTTGTTTCAACTACATATTAGGTAAGTGGATGGGACCAAACAAGGCTAGGGTACTCTCTTCAGTGTCCCACAGCAGCCACACAGACTTCCTCTATGGTACATATTTCCTTGAGTTTGACCCGTTAACTTCTGACTTCCTGTCCAAACTTTTGCCATTACATTCCCAGTCATGTCACCCGTATAAAGGAAATTCCTTCAATCTGTCCCCTAATGGTCTAGAAATCTAAGGTGACCCTGATTAAAAACTTCAAACCCACAAGTGCTGGATTACTAGAATTATACAGCAAACAACCAAGGATTCATACCTAGATAAGGCTACTTTCACACTAGCGTTTTTAAATTCCGGTATTGAGTTCCGTCATAGGGGCTCAATACTGGAAAAAAAACGCCTCAGTTTTGTCCCCATTCATTGTCAATGGGGACAAAACTGAACTGAAGACAGCGGAATGCTCCTGAAAGCATTCCGTTCCGTCTTCAGATCGGAGAACAAACCGCAGCATGCTGCGGTTTTCTCTCCGGTCCAGGCATCCGCACCAAGACGGATCCGGAATGACCCCCAATGCAAGTCAATGGGGACAGATACGTTTGGTGTGACCAACATGGTAAACGGATACGCCCTCCATTGACTTTCAATGGAGTTCAGGACGAATCTGTAACCACATATACATACTTACATACTCCAGGCAGGCAGGCCGCACGTCTTCATGCCCAGGAGGCGCGCCGCTCTGACGATTCCCTACAGCGCCCAGCAGAGGGCGCTGTGGGGAATCGTCATAGCTGCGTGCCTCCTGGGCGTGAAGACGTGCGGCCTGCCTGCCTGGAGTATATAAGTATGTATGTGTTTGTGTTTATCTGTATGTGTATGTATGTCTGTACATGGTACTGTTTGACATGTGTGGGGCCGGAACGCGGTTCCGGCCCCACACATGTCCCTGCGGCAGTTCGGATCCGACGGCACCCTTCACCTGCCGGATCCGGACTGCCGCTAGTGTGAAAGAGGCCTAAGTTCCACACTTGCACAGAGGAACATCCTGCCGGAGTTCACCTTATCCGGCCTAGCAAGATACTGCTGTTCACTGCCAGACCCCATTGAATACAATGAGCTCTGGTTGCTTTCCGGCATGAGAGCCAGGTTATAGCCAGACAAAAACTGGTGCACACTCATGCTGGAAACTGGCCAAATCTCCACTGAATCCCATTATACTCAATGGTGTCTGTCACTGAACGGCAGAATCTGGCTAGGCCGGATATGGGGAACCCCGGCAGGCTGTTTCTCTGCCAAAACCATGCTGGATAGCTTTAGCACAAATGTGGAGCTATATTAACTATATTAACCTGTAAATTCCAGATACTGAGACCAAAACACAGCATAAAAATGAGTACAGAATTTTAAAAAGTTATATTTTCCTCCCCATAGTATGGTTTGGTGTGTCTGTATAGGGTAGAAACAGTAAAAAAACACCTAAACAATAATTAATTGAAAATGTAGCATCTTTCAGTGTGGAAGTCACATAAAATGTAGACCTTTTATTTTAGAAATTGTCAACTTGTCGCGTTTCCAAATAATGATAATTGCTCCGTAGTCCTCCCGGTAAGGGAGCCACTGGGTAATGTAAGGATACAACATGTTTCTTGAAGTAAAATGAAATCTCACACTCTATCGCTTTGATCAGTCCTAAAATGAATTAATTTCCTTGTTTGCCATGTTATCTCTGCAGTGGTACAGAACAAGGAAGCGACAACGCATTATAACATCATGATGGATTCAGCACTAGACTGTTCCCACAAAGAACAAAAGCATCCATCTTTCACCAGGCGGAGGAAGAAAGTGAATCCTCTGTCTTCACCCAGAGATGAGTAACGTGTGCTGGGTTTAATGGGGTTGAGGAATCCTTGATGGAGGAGATAATGAAAAATCAAATGCCGAGATATGGTGGTTTGTAATTTTTAGTTCGGCCCCTTGAAAGGATATTAAACCAGAAAGACATCATGCATTGTTAACGTGTCATGTTGCTTTCATTGCAGAGGTCCTAGCACTGTTCCCTTTTTGAGGGAACAAAAATGTATATATCTAGCTATATGTACTATGTGAATGGCAAAATGTAAACATATTTGATGGGGTCATTTACATATAAATGTATGTATTTTGTAAAGGTCCATTAATTATTTGCTATCTAGTTGGCATTCACTAATGAAAGGCAACATTTGCAAAATGTACAATTTGTGTTTTTAGTTTTTTTGGCCTCAATGACCATTCTATTCCGCTATAACCATCCAAAGGAGACCTAGTAGTCCATGGACAGAGGGATGAACCACCCAATAGAACTATCACCTCGACCATATGTCTAATATTACCTGCTGCTGAGATGAATTCAGTGATCTTTCAAATGGTTGAAGGCTGCACAGCAGCTTGTTTATTAGGTCAGAATGTATTAGGGTACAATACCATACAATTAGGGTACAACCCATCTGCCTTGTTGACTAGAGCCACAAAAATGTAGGGTACCATGATATACACTTTGCGTAGACATCACTATCCTTTTGGGCAATCCTTTTTTGTTAGGACGGTCCCACAACCATAAGCTGAGCTAAACTGTAGTCTGTGGGGGAAGTGGCAGCAAGTTTTTAACCTCCCCAGAGCGCCATCTTAAGAGAAGGGAGTAATTACAGGTTGTCTGGTCAATAGATAAGGCTTGTGAACACAGGAACAACCTCTTCTTTTTCATACTATTTCCAAAAAAAGCAAATCGTTGGAAAAGTTTGGCAACTTTGTTATATGCACAGATCTGTTTTCAGAATATCTGCAAAAGTTTGGCCTATTGACCATAAAACTTGAAAAGACCTTCTAGAGTGTGATTATCCAGCAGGTGCCTTGACCCAATGCAGTGTTAGAAATAATGACCAATAATGGTTGAGATCTAAATGACAGCTGTTAGTGAAACACTCTCACTATGTACAAGCTAAGCATGGTAGTTGATACAATGTCTGGCCAAATAATTAAGCTTCAAGAATTTATATTGTTGAATAACACCCCCACGTTCACATATCTTCTCAAAATGAACATTTTGCATAAATGTAATTTGCCTTGGTCTCCTATTTAATAAAGTTGTAAATGAATGAGTTAATCAATTAATTTATTCCTAAAATTAGTTTTAAAAAAGTAATTATATAGATGTAGCATCTGCCTGTACAAAAAAAATTAATTAACTGTGCTGAATTCTGATAATTAAAGGGGTTGTCCGTTTTCTATATAAATTCTACAGTGTTATACATTAATGTGTAATATGACATAAGAATCTGCTACATCATTTCTGGGCGTACCTTAGCCCGAATGAGGGTACAGATATAAACATGCCACAGTGTCCATAGTTTTTACTAGAAGACAGGCTGTATGTTTGGTGCAGATGCAGATGCAGGAGGTACAGAGAACCAATGGACTTCCTATATCTGCTCCTGCATTTAATCCTTTCAACACCTGACAGCAAAACACACAGCCACCATCTTTGGAAAGTCATGGGTGCCATGACTCGTTTGCATCAACACCCTTGGGCACTGGATGGCATCTCCATGTGGGCTACGGTACTGTAAGACCACAAGTGATGTAACAAATGATTGTGCCATTGTACATTTGAGTGAATAATCCCTGCAGTAAGGCCCCTTTAAAGTGAATGGGGCAGGCGGGTGTCCTGTTGTTTCCAGCAGTGGCAGGTCTGGACATTTAATACACCAGAGTGGTATTACCATTCCTTCACCCTGTTACTCTCTCTAATGGTCTAACATTAATGCCATCTGTGAATTTATTTCCAGGTCCTTTGCATTTCTATTATTGTTATGAAACTGTTTTGTACATGTAATATATCTGGTTCACCAGCAGGTGGCAGATCTCTAGATAGAATGGAACTTCCCATTCCCTTTTCTCCCTTTTGGGCAGAAGTGGGCTAATCCTGCTTCCTATCAGAAGGAGATGTGGCTGTTCTAGTTTGTTCCAGTTTAGACTCCATAGAGGAGCTAAGAAGACATGAAAGACGTAGCAGCAAGGGGAAAAAGTTCTCTGCCTGCGGCAGGAGTCTCTCCAGGGAGAAGTAGCTCATACAGTCCCCTGACTCCTCGGTAATTTACTTACTGAGCGTCAGGAGCGGGATGATAGCCAGGGGCACCCCAATCCACAGATACCAGAACAGACCAAAAGTCCAGTAACCAGACCCAAGCCGAGTTTAGCACAGGAGAGAGAAAACAGAGTTATCAAGTTTGCCTGCCAGTTTATGCCAAAGCCTGCCGGAACCAAGAGAAAACCTGAATGTAAGAAGAGCCTGAAGATTGTCTGGAATCAAGTTTACTCAGGTAAAGCTGCTGTTAAAGTTTATCAAGGTCTGGACTCAAATTATTCTTCATCCTCTAACTCAACTATTTTTTATTTGCTTTGGAGCCTAAGCCTGGGGTCCCACTGTATCCAAGTAGGAGCATTGTGACACATATAGGCCACACCACACCACTTGTCATTCCACTAAATGTGGGACGCGAGAGAGACCTGGAGGGTGGTGTGTTGCAGACATCTCCGACAGGCTTCTCCCCTGCAGTAACAGCCTGTTGGAGATAGTAAACACAAATGTGAAACAGGCCTTACTGTACCTCTTAAAGCAACTATCCACTGAAATGTACAATGGCACAAGAATTTGTTATATTGCTTCTGGTATTCTTAAAAAAGCCTAAAACTCCTTCAAAACCTGATTGAAAATGTTTAGTGTGGGTTAGCAAAAATGTCCCAGCCGTGTAAAACTTGTTCTCACCTTGAGTCCTTTGATGCTTGAAGAGTTGATGTCCATTAGAACATGTGGCTGTCATCATCTGCACATTGTATTGCCTACTGCTGCCCAGTATAACTATAATATCTAATTATATAAATAACCACTTGTGTCAGATTTACAGGACTATTACTTTATACAGATTACTTGGCAGATCAAGAAGCCACACTTTGGACATCAACTACTGTATGCTATGATATAGTTTAAAGTGGCACTGAACTTTCATTTAACTTAATGTTATAGGGACATATAAAAAGTTAAGATTAGTGGATTCTGAGCACTGAGACCTCCTTCCTAGAACAGAGGTACAGAAGTGAGTGCCTAGCATGCTCTCTCTCCTCACCACAGGACAGGAAGTAAGATGGACTCAGTGGAAAGTCTATGGCAGGGATCAGCAACCTTCTGCACTCCAGCTGTTGTGAAAGTTCTGAGAAGAGCACAGGATGTATGCATACTGGGAGTTGTAGTTTCACAACAACTGGAGTGCTGGAGGTTGCCTAGCCCTGGTCTATGGGCTCATCTCGCTTCCATCTTTTGCAGCAAGGAGAGAGAGCAGACTAAGTGCATGCTTCTCTCCCATGATTCTACAGATTGGTGGTGGTCTCAGACCCTACCAATATAAACTTCTGAGATGCCTCTATAACTTATCAAAAGTTTGATGAAAGCAAAGTGCTACTTTAAAACTTGGTAACTGACTGTAACCCAAGCAAAAATAGATTTTTATGTGGTTGTCTGGTATAAAAAAAATAATATTATTCAATAGGTGAATGCTCTGGAGGACATGCCAAGTCCATGAATTTTTAATGAGCCCTGTGCATAGACCTTTTTCCCCTGTGGTGGCACCACAGAGGAATCCATCAATGCAGATTACACTGGATCTTTGGGAGGTCCTAGCAACAAAACACCTTCTCACCAGCTTATCATTTATGGACAATGCAAGAGGGAACCACCAACAGCCAGAAAAAAAGGCTTTAAAAACATGGTACACATCAAAAACAGCAGGACATGGCATGTTTATACAGACATTGAATGCTACATGACCTGGCAGCCTGCTGGCTGCTCTCAATACATACAAATTATGGGATTGTTGTACCAGTTATCATCACACAAGTAGCTGTTTGCTTTACTACAAAGGGGCATGTGCAGTTAGTTGTATGGGTCTGTTGCGGCACGTGTTAACGCATGGCTTGATTATATACTGTTAATCACCCATTGATTGGTTGTAACAGATGGAGCATGCACACAACAATTCACTTAGAATTATGCATTTTAATTACAGCACTTCTATTTATTTTGTCACTTTAATGGTTGAACTCTTTTCGGTATACAGAGTCATATCAATCACTGGGAGCGACCTAGTCATTCCGGACCAAATAAATATGTTTATGTGAAAAGAACTCTAATATGGCTGCCAAAATAGATAAAATAACAAACTATCCGCAGTGAATATATACAAAGCTGCCTGATTCCTTTCCTGCCAGCAGGGAAGGGGTTATGTAGCTAAAAGCAGAGGTCCCTACGTGCTAGTTATCCCTTGGAGGCCATGACTATGTTCCCTTGACAGCACAGAGTAGCAGAGTCTTGGCCTAATGCAATCCAGAGCCTACCACATGCTGCATAATACATCCATCATGGCCAGCTCAATTATTGACATGTTGATTTTTCTGTTTCTGATTTAGGCTGTCAGTCTGGGTAAAATTGCCAGGCTGCTTTTAGTGCACATGGCAGCTGCCCTGACATGATGTAACTTAAGGCTGATTATATCTGAGAACCTAATAAACAATCCTGCTATCCCCAAAACCTCATTTCCTCTGGTGTTGAGAAGCCTCTTGGCTTCTATTCTAAGGGTGTGGAGGCAGGAGGAGAAAACAGAACTTACAAAGAAAAAGAACTAGAGAAAAAATGGGTATTATACACATGAAATATAGTTATATCATATTTAAATTTTACAACATATTTACAATTTTATGACTAGAATGCTTGGCCTGGGAGAAAATGTCTGTATGTGGGTAAGTAACTGGCTCAGTGATAGAAAACAGAGGGTGGTTATTAACGGCACATACTCAGATTAGGTCACTGTCACTAGTGGGGTACCACAGGGGTCAGTATTGGGCCCTATTCTCTTCAATATATTTATTAATGATCTTGTAGAAGGCTTGCACAGTAAAATATCAATTTTTGCAGATGACACTAAACTGTGTAAAGTAATTAACACAGAAGAGGACAGTACACTGCTACAGATGGATCTGGATAGACTGGAGGCTTGGGTAGAAAAGTGTTAGATGAGGTTTAACACTGACAAATGTAAGGTTATGCATATGGGAAGGAATACTGCAAGTCACCAGTACATACTAAATGGTAAAACATTGGGTAACTCTGACATGGAAAAGGAATTTTAGTGAACAGCAAACTAAGCTGCAGAAACCAGTGTCAGACAGCTGCTGCCAAGGCCAATAAGATAATGGGTTGCATCAAAAGAGGCATAGATGCCCGTGATGAGAACATAGTCCTCCCACTTTACAAATCACTAGTCAGACCACACATGGAGTACTGTGTACAGTTCTGGGCTCCTGTGAACAAGGCAGACATAGCAGAGCTGGAGAGGGTTCAGAGGAAGGCAACTAAAGTAATAACTGGAATGGGTGGTCTACAGTACCCAAAAAGAGTAAGCCAAAATTAGGCTTATTCACTTTAGAAAAAATATGACTGAGGGGAGATCTAATAACTATGTATAAATATATCAGAGGTCAGTACAGAGATCTCTCCCATTAACTATTTATTCCTAGGACTGGGACTGTGACGAGGGGACATCCTCTACGTCTGTAGGAAAGAAGGTGTTTCCAAGCACCCCAAAGTTCGAGGAATGTATTTCTGCATAAATTTGACTTACCGTAAAACTATATCAGAAGTCGTAGAAATAGATAAATATAACCGACTCAAATGAGTTAAAAATATTAGACTTGGTCATTTATTTATTGAGGAAAATGATCCAATACTACGAGACTGTGAACCTCTGTGAACCAGGTGTTTTCAATCAATAGGTTGACAACCAAGTGTGAGTGGGTTACCAATTTTATTTAAAGAACAGGTATCTATCAAAGTCTAATCCTCACAACATGTTTGCAAAAGTGTATCATGGCAAAAGCTTTCTGAGGACCTCAGAAGAAGAGTTGTTGATGCTCATAAGGACACTCTAGACTGGCATAGAAAATAACTTCATTTGACGGCCTGCTGCAACTACCAAAAGACTGTATTATCATGTCTAGTATGTGAATAGTTAATAACAGTGTAATGAGAGTTTATTATATACTTTCACAGTATCAATAGTAAATGGAACAGGGCTTCAAATCTAGCATCAGGAGAGCCAGTAAACATAACTGAATATTTTAACAAACTGCTGCACCAGTTTATAACACTGAATAATGTTATATTATAGTGTGATTATATTAATAAATGCACCAGGATTCCTTGAGTTTATGAATTGAAAAAGTTCCAAAACCATCTCCAGAGTTTGTACTCCAACAATCCACATTCAGACAGATTATTGAGAATGGAGGAAATTCATGACCATTATTACCCTCCACAGGAGTGATTGACCAACAAACATCATGCCAAAAGCAAAGTATATAATAGTCTGCAAGTTCAGGCCTTTGTCAGATTATCTAATGTTCATGAGTCCACCATCAGGAGGACACTGAGGTCTGCATGGTGCGATTGCAAGGAGAAAGCAACTGCTCTCCAAAAAGAACATTGCTGCTCATCTGTAGTTTGTTAACAAGCAATAAGACAAGACAGAAGGGTACTGGAACAATGTTTTGTAGACAAATTGATTTAAAGAAGCATTATGTTTGGAGAACGGAAAACACTGCTTCAAGCTTGAAAACCTCATCCCATCTGTGAAACACGGTGGTGGTAATATCATGGTTTGGACCTGATTTCCTTCCTGTGGACCAGCACGGCTTGTTGTCATTGATGGAACAATAAATTCTGCATTATAGCTACGAATTCTAAAGGAAATTGTCATATCTGTCTGTGAGCTGAATCTCAGGAGAATTGTGATCTTGCAGCAAGACAACCCTAGACACTCAAGTTGTTCTACCAAATTAAGATTAAAGAAGAATAAAATTAAAGTTTTGGAATGGTGAAGTCAAAGTCCTGACTTTAATCCAATAGAAATATTATGGAAGGACCAGAAATGAGCAGTTCATGGGAGGAAACCCACCAACATAACAGTGCTGAGTGTTTTGTACAGAGGAATGTGCTAAAATGCCTCCCATCCAATGTGCAGGACTAATCAAAAATTATCGTGAATGTTAAGTGGCAGTTATTGCTGCACCAAGGTGTCACACCAGATACTGAAAGCAAAGATTCACATACTTTTGCCACACACAGACATGTGATATTGGATCATTTTCCTCAGTTAAACCATTAACACGTTTATTATTTCTGACTCATTTGTTTGATTTGCTTATATTTATCTGCATTCAGGCATTGTGTGAAAATCTGATGTAGTTTTAGGTCATATTTAGAAAATTCTGCAGGGTTCACAAACTTCATCTATTTATCTATCTATCTATCTATCTATCTATCTATCTATCTATCTATCTATCTATCTATCTGTCTATCTATCTTAATAATAATGTGCATACATTTTTCAGGTACCAGTTGTACTATTGTTTATAGTGGTTGTTGGTCCTGATATATTTATCATGGCAAGCTCCTTGTAAACTTTTTATACTTAGTTTTTGACACATTTGTTAAACATGTTTTCAGCTTTATTCCATATATTGAAGTCACTGACTCCGCCACCATTTTCAAATAACATCAGGGCCACCTTATAATTCCATATATTCTGAAATAATTCTATCACAATTGTTTATACTGTATTTTCAATATATGATTATTTAATCTATTTCTTGGGGAATTTTCTTCCATTTGCATGAATCCACACAAAACTGGCATATTGCAGTTAACATTGTTGGCCACTAGATGTCAGTGAGGAAAACTACCCTCTAGACTAGTAGAGAAATTAACTTCATTTTACAGCCTGCTGCAAATACCAAGATATTGTATTATTATGACTAGTATGTCAATAGTTAATAACAGCGTGATGAGTGCTTATTATGTTCTTTCACAGTATCAATAGTAAATGGAAACAGTTTACAATATTGATTAACTTTATATTATAGTGTGATTATATTTATAAATGCACCAGGATTCCCTGACTTTATGAATGGAGGAGGTAGGATCCAGTCACTATAGTCTGCTGATCTGTAATATCAGGTGCCAGCATAGTGTATGGAGTATGCCTCGGACTACTACTGCCCCACATGTCCAATGATAAGGGGTGGTATCCATCTCGGCCATGGTATCTGCCATCCATGTAATTGTGTGGTTACTTGACTACTGGGACCACGATCAATCTCCCTTCCACACTTCAAAAAAGAGACTAATCTATTGTAGACTGTGCGTGTCCCAAACCAATACTCCAGTACAGGAGCTGGGTAAAGAGTTATTCCATTATGTTATTATATATCCTCACAAACCACAATTTACTGTGAAGTGGTCAGTGAGAAGCTACATGAACTTCTTTTGGTATAAGCATCTCTAAAGTAGTCCACACCCTATGCTTTTAGAGTATTCCCTTTTTGGGCTTGTTGAGTTACAACTATAGTAACCCAAAGACTTTAATGCTCCAAAGGTACTGTGCCCAATGGTACTGTTCTCTGGTTACCTATTGGTGCAGTTCTTATTTGGTATTGATTATGGAACATGCCCTCACACAATTTGGTAATAGCTGAGTGCATGGGCAGATTTAAAAAAGGTTAGATATCTTTCTTGTAAAAAACAATGAACAAGGATACTCGTATAAATACAGACTATTGATCCCTGGATTCATCGGATTGTCAGCAGGGAAGGAGGGGTAGCAGGAAGGTTTTTTTTTTAGAGTAGAGTGGGATCAACTGGGATTATCAAGGTTGAGCTTGATGGACTAATAATGGCCATACCTATGAAATAACTATTAGCCAAACAATCATTTGGCTGATGACTATCTCTCCTGACTCCCTTAAGATTCCCCTATACACACAAACCCCGAACGTGTATGTGTAGTCAATGAGGAGAGGGGAGAAAGGTGCTGCTGGACACCTCTGGCGGTGGCTTATATCCTGGCATAACAAAAGAATCCGGTCAAAATTTTAATTTCCCTCAATCCTTATCTTCTCCGATATCATCTGTTGTGGGAAAGTCCAGATCTCCACACACATTAGACTATTGTTGATCCCTCTGTTCTTGGTGGGTTCAGCCAACAATATATTAATGTGTACAGGGGCCTTTAGGTCTCATTTTAACCTCATAACTATAGACATGTTCCTTAGGCTACTTTCACACTAGCCTTAGTGCGGATCTGGCGGGTGAAGGGACCCGCCGGATCCGTACTGAATAATACAACCTTGTGGATCCGTAATTCTGGATCCGGTTGTATTATCTTTAGCATCTTTTAAATGGATCCGGAATAACCTCTATTGAAAGTCAATGGAGGACGGATCCATTTACAAGTGTGTCCACACCAAACTGATCCGTCCCCATTGACTTGCATTGGGGGTCATTCCGGATCTGTTTAGGTGTGGATAACTAGTACGGAAAGCAAACCGCAGCATGTTGCGGTTTGCTCTCCGGTCTGAAGACTGAACGGAATGCTTTCAGGAGCATTCAGTTGTCTTTAGTTCAGTTTTGTCCCCATTGACAATGAATGGGGACAAAACTGAAGCGTTTTATTCTGGTATTGAGCCCCTATGACGGAGCTCAATACCGGAATTCCAAAACGCTAGTGTGAAAGTAGCCTTAAAAGGGTTTTCCCACTATTGACATTTATCACCAGTGATCAGCACTTCTCCACAAGGAAAACAAAGCATTACATAGTGCCTTTTGAAATCAATGAGCCCCTGTAATTCAAAAGGGCTGTATTACACTAGCAGATTGTCTGCCAGATCATCATAGTAATGCTCGTTAGTGAAGAATGAGTCCATTGTGAGAATCACTCTCCGTGTTTGAGTGTTATCCTCCATTTTCTGGATCCTGCTCATCTTGCTGGAGCGCATGGCATTATCATGATTTATAATGCTGTGTATCTCTGCATGACCTTACTCCTACAGGATCATACTGACAGCTTTATGTCAGTATGATTCTGTAGCAGTAAGGTCATGCAGAGACACATAGCATTATCAATCATGATAATGCTTTTTGCTCCTGCAAGTCCAGAATGGAGGATCACGCTCACACACGGAGCATGATTCCTGCAATTGACTCGCTCGTCTGAAAGAGCCCTAATACTGCACATTCATTGGGTAATCCAGATCTTTAAACTGGTTTAAAAACTGTTTGCTGGTGGCAGATCGTGCTGTCTGATCATGATCATGCGCTGCCTGCAAACAACTAGTCAGAATGAGTGATGGCATAATGATTGTTCCTCCCCATACTCTGGAGGAGATTGCTGCATATAATAGCAGTAGGGTGGCCACTGGCTTCACCCTAGAAAGCCAGACCTCATCGACCATGCCCCCAAATGGATAAGCAATGCCGCCAGCCCTGTGAAGCCACTCCCCCATCTCCAGCAGGAAAAAAACGGGGGAAGGAGAGCAAAGAAGTTTTTGTGGGGAAGGTGAGCTGGGGCCAGCACAATGCTGCTGTTTGAGCGTGAGCTCCTGAAAGGGTGGACATCCATGGTTCCGTCCAGGTCCTGCACCGAACAGAGGACAGCAAGCCAGAAAACCAGACTGTCCAGCCTAAAACCGGAACATCTGTCCACCCTAAATATCAGCGGTCTCCTCCATTGACAAGCAGGTGATTGCTGGGAAGGAACACTTCCCTCCCGACAATTGTCTGCCTCATGTTTTAATTTAATAATGCCCTAAATCCTCCATAGACAGGGAGACTCTTTGAAGCTGCTCTTCGTCCTTGTTAAATGGTGGAGGTATGCCCCAAAGGTACTGTATTCCCTGACCCAAAATGGAACCATCTATTTCTTTGCAGACCTAGCCTACAATGAAAAATCTGGTAAAATGTGTAAACTCACATATAATAATTAGAGTTTAGCATTTTTTTTATAAATTTGATTCAAGTACAATTCGAATACAATTTTTTTTCCAAAAATTTGGGTCAAATTCTGATTCTATAGAATCAATTCTCTCACCTCTAATTGTCAGCGCTTTCTTTTCTCCTGTCTCAGACTTGAGAACAGTTCTGTGATACTTCTATTCCATCCCGAGCTGGTAATTCTCCACTATAATGTCTCTTCAGATCATTTTATTGGGTGATATTACACAGAGGACAAAATGAAGGATTGCTCTAACTTTTACTTCTAATATGATTTATCTCACTCCCAGCCACAACTTCCAGATTTATGAAATGTTACTAAGTATGGTTTTATCTGGGACATTTTAATACATTACTGGCAATTACCACATCGCTGCCATGCCTGTCAGGAATGGCGTGTGTGCCAGGGTGATTTATTGCCTATGCTATGTGCCAGTCGTCTCTCAGCATTCAGTGCCTCTGATTTGCTTGGCATTGCATTTCAGAGCCTGCTGTTGCCACACAAAGCGATGGGAATGTGTTCTGAGAAGCCTCATCACTCAGGTTTTACAGGATCCTATTATTATTTATTACCATAATTGTGCTGTTTCCTGGGGCGATAAATAAGGATTGATGGGATATGATGACAGCCAGAGAAAGAGGGAGAAACAAGACTCTCTTTCATATATCACATAGCACTGACATCAGAGAGAGCCACTTTCACAGTTTCTCCGGGAGATTGGATCAAGTCAACCCGAAACCAATTAGTTTACTTTGTCTCTTTCTGGGGTTGATAAACACATTACCTGTTGAATTTAGATATAACGTAATGTTTTTCTCTGCAGGTTTCCCAGGGTTTATCATATGCATTGTTTAGCACTGCTGAATGTCAACTAAATGACACCACTCAATGACACCATACTTGTAATTATTAAAAGTAGATCAACTGCTCAGACTTCACTTTCCACCAAACTTAATAAGGACCCCCCCCCCCCAATTTCCCATCAATGTGTTCCTATTTAAATAGGTAACGCATGTCCCATCACCAGGGGCGCACCAAGCCTTTCTGCTGCCTGAGGTGAAAACTGAAATGGCTCCGCTCCCTCCCCAATGCCAATTTCTTAATCTAACCCCTTCCCTTCAGCCCATGGCCTTTCAGCTGCCCCTCTTTTGCCCCTACCTGGTGCTGCCTGGGGTAATCGCCTCACCTGGCGACTGGCCTCATTGGTTGTGCACCCCTGGCCATGGTGGCACCATGTAACAGTCAGTTAGTTGGGAGTTACAGTAAGAGATGCACGGTGCAGATGTCATCCCTGGGCCCTATTCTTGAGGGAACACAAATGACACTGTGGTACCATTTTTCCACTACACATTTCATCATTTAGGTCCATACTTGATTTCCGGTTCTGGATTCAGCTTTCTTTCTTCTTTTTCATCTAGGCCCTGGCACTTTTGCCTGATTTCACTGGAAGCTTCGCCCCATCATGTCCATATTACTTACCTGGTTGTCTTGGTATTCTACATGATTCTGTTCTTTTTATTTCGCTTTCCTTCCGATTATGTGGTTCTGCGCTATCCTTCCTTTTTCACGTATGTCTAAAGTTTTGCTTACAGGTCACCAAGCGACCATTACAATGGCACTTACTTGTCAGTATGGTACTTTGTGGTGTCTTCCCCGTTCACTTCCACTCTTGCTCACATTTTTTACTGGCTGCCACGTGACCATGATGACGTCACATCCTCATTCTCTCCGCTGAATATCACTTGTGGCTTTCTATACTAAATAATGTTTTTTTTTTTTAGTCTTTTTATTTTCTGTAATGCGGGGTGGTTATGTGATGTGTTTCATAATTTTCAATTTGATTTGTGTAAGTATGCATTTTGTTTTACGGTCTTTTATGTACTTTATTCACCATTTACTTATGATTCATGGAGTATATATATGGTCAATTTCTAAGCTATAAAGCCTGAGGAAGGAGGCGGACCACCGCTGAAAAGCATTACTTGTTTTTTGCTAATTTATTTATTTTAATAAAATATTTTATAAGAAGTTTCCAATGCAGGGCGCTGTTTATCCTGGTTTTTATGTGCCTCTAGTGGATGTGTCTGGAGGGAAGGTGCAGCAGCTTGGTCCTCCTCTACCCTTAGAGGAACGTAGCTTTGTTCTGGTATTGTCCCCACTGCACAACACCCTCTGCTAAGGAGCTTACCATTATAGGGGCCGATTATCTGGCACTGAAGCTATATGAGCTAGGTAGCATCCCTATTTTTGGCTTTTACTGTAGCACCAGAAACACCAGTATTTATTATCTCTATGTGACAATAGATATCTGTTGTGCTTATCTTGGTGACATCACAGCCTTTATCTGTGACATTACTATGTTTAGCATTCCTGTGCTGTGACATCACTCCTGTTCAGTGACATCAATGCTGTACACATTATTCGTATACTGTGACATCACTCTCTGCAATATGATTTCCCTATGACTTCACCCTGTTTCCTATCCATGTACTATACTGTAACTTCACTGTGTGGCTCATCCCTGGACTGTAGCTATTATTCCTATGATGTGACATGACTGTTCAAATTATAGCTGTTCAGATATATCATTGTTCTTTCTAAATTGTACATGTACATGTAATGTAGGTAACAATAATGAACCCTATAATTATACATGATTGATGAGGTTGAAAGACAAAACAGGTTCATCAAGTCCAGCCTACTGTATCATTCTACTGTGTTGATCCAGAGGAAGTCAAATAAACCCCATAAAGTGGTGACCAATTACCTGTGGTGCCATATCATTTTAGGTGCATTAGTTGTGTTTTGCTATATAACTATAAGAATTTGGAAACTGTGTATTTTTAAGGCCATACTTACAAGAGGGATAGTGGTCTCACCTAAGAACTGATGCAACAGATCCTATGCTATGGAATAGTATAGGAGTACAATAAATGCTCCAGTCAAACCTCTGCCATTGAACACCATTTTAAAATATGTGTATCAATATAATCTACATCAGCTAAGAAGCTATGTAAATTGCATTACATGCATTACTCCGTAGTTGCAACCACTACTCTAACATCTGCTAATGCTACGCCTGTTGATAAACCCATCCCTAACAATTTTGCTGAACTTGTACAATGCAATTGATCTTTCCTACAGTATATCACATTACAGAACAGTGATCATTGCTGTATACCCATCAGAGTCAAGGATATAGTTATAGGGCCTAGTTAAGCAACCAGTAGGCCCAGATCTGCTTGTACAGTACATCATAAAGCCTGAAGCTGGCCACACATTTTAGATTTTTGTTTTTTGACTTGTCTTTCACAGTTGGTTTGCAAAGGTTGTAGCTCTGGATGATGACCTCATAATGACAAACTGATGATGTGGGCTTCTGGCCTCGTCTACGACCTGGGGTTTTATTGGTAGGGTGCAAATCATGTGACAAAATCTGTTTCCTGAGATGGCACCCTCAGTGGTTGAAACCAGTCAGTTATGGATGACGAAATTCGCTAGTGTATGGCCAGCTTTAGTTCAACAATGAAGACTCACTGGAGGCAACTCTTTTTGTTTCTAATCAAACTGATTGACAAATCCCGACTTTGTCTGGTCCTAGGAATAGGTTCTTCTGTGATAAGATGACAAATATCCTGAGCTAGAATATATGTGTACAAAAACTCTGCAAAATGTGAAAAAAACTTTTGAAGTATGATCATCTATATAAATGCACTCTGTGACCTAAACATGATTGTTTCTCTTCTATGTGGCTGGATCTTGCCACTATAGTTCACTATGGTTGGGTCTACATGGCAGCTTTAAAAGTTGCTGCAACCCCAGAACTAAGTCATAATATGACATAATTGAAGTCCATTATGTTTTAAGGCTGCATTGCTTCTAACAATCTTTGGTTGCATAATGCTTATCATGGCCATATTCGCTGTGTAGACCCAGAATTAGGTTAATGGATAGCTTGGGAACCTCTAGCTGGCATATCATATCAAGGAAGAGGTGCTCTTTTGTAATGGATGTGCTTCTTCACCATTTTACACTGTGTTTAGCCCCCAGCATATTTATGACCATATACAACCACAGAAATGACGGAAAGGACACAGTCATAGGTCCATATGTGCTAAGCCATAGCGATATGTTACATGATTAATTCTCTAAACTTTCCGGGCAGACAGTGCTTAAGTAATGGACTATAAGTAGTATTAAATTAATGTACTAGTCCTAGGCTTTGACAGTCTCAAATGACTTAGTACCTAGGTAGACTGATTCATTTACAGAGTACACAAAATTTATATACAGTTAGTGCACTGTACTGTATAGACCTTAATGTTGAAGACTGAGTACAAGAATATCAATAACCCTCCTTTATACGTTACTCAATAGTGACCCTTTCCAGGGGTTTATGTAGAAAAGAGAGAACCTCAAATAAAAAATCAAAAGGGAATGTGTCCTGGTGTTGTTTTTAGTTGTAACATACCCATACAGGGATAGGAAGTGAGGGTCTCTTATGGAAAAAAGGGTGATGTGGCCTATTAGACAGGCCTGTCTTCCTTGTTTGCTAAGATTTCAGGCTCTGTCATAAGTGTGGACTCCCTACAAGTGACCATGGGGGGCTCAAGTATGTTTAATCTCTTGAGGTGAAGAGCATGTTCCCCAACGGGCATTACCTTCTCAGTCTCATTGAGGGTTTGGGGGTGGCTGATCGGGTTTTAGAGGAAATTCCTACCTCTGTCTAAACTATTATATGATGTGGTCCCTATTGACTGGGGCATCTGGAGAACTAAATGAATGGGATGGAGTTATTTGTGATCTTGGCTACTGCAGGCTATAACACAGATGTCACCTGCCACCTTTGACTTAAGCTAAGCTTCTAAACCCATTTCATAACCCCTTCCAGTTTTATGTTGTACATGAACTGTCAGGACACAATTTGTATCTGACCAAAGCCATAAGTGGCCGCAAGGAAGGCTTGCACTTTACCCTTAGTAGACTGGATGCACCTTGACTTGCCATTGTTCCAAATTTTATGTCCAGGTGCAAACTGGTAATTAGTGGTAGAGCATGAGAGTTACCCACCGCCACTTATGGTAATACCACTCTAACTGAAGGGAACCAATGGAAACACAAGTAGAAATATAAAATAAAAGGGGGTTTTCCAATATAATTACTACAACTGTAGGCAAGACTGTGTTAAAAAAAAAAAACCTCTGTTCTAGCACCAGCACTTCCAATGGTTCTTGCTGGAGCGGAAGTCAAAGGAACCTATTTTTGGCTATGAGACAACTGCAGCCAGTCAGTGGCTTTGGTTGTCACATGTGCAACCATGGCAGTGGCTCAGCTGTGATCTACTTCTGGGAGCCATGGCACTGATATTGAGGGTGTTTTAAAGGGTGAAAGGTGAAAGTTTTTTTTTTTTAACTTTGTAACACAGTCCTGCCTACAGTAGGATTTAAAATGATACTGGACAAACACTTTAAATTTATATGTAAGCCTCGGTAGGATACAAATCCATGACCCTCGTGCTGCAAAGCGACATTTCCAACAAACAAGTTGCTGAGATCAGTAAGACATAGGGTGTGATAGGTGTTACTGTTTCATAGTAGTGGTACTTGCTCTTTAAACACATAACTACGGAATGATAGACACAAGCTGGGAAAGTGTGGACAGAACATATGTTTACGCTCTCCAGAGTCTGTCTGACATTCGCAGAGAAGAGCTGCTTACATACAAAAGGTAATCCTCAATCAATGTATTATAACTGGCTTTCAGTCAGTGCATGACTTCTGTCTTCTGTGCTCTTTAAAGCAGTCACTCAAGCAACAAAGTCTCTTTCAGATATTTCAAGGACGAGGATTGACAGATGTCTGCCTCCCAACATCATTGTGTTCTATGGATCGCCTGTCAGCGGACAAGACGTGTAATCAATGCAAAGGCCGTGCCGTGATGAAGTGAACAACAGCACTTCGACTGTCACAACAACGGACTCAAGAATTTATAGATTAGTAGGTGTTCCAGGAAGGGCCAGTTTTATGTGAATTACTGATATGGTTTGGTTTTATGAAGATGTTGACTTGTAGGTTTAGCATGTGGTGTGCATAAGACCACCATCAGACAGGGTTCCTTGGGCTTTTCAGAGGGAATGATTCTTCTGTCTCCATAGAACATGTACATGTCCACATTAACATTGTTCCACACACAGGAATATCTGTGAAATACATTTTAGCGTTAATTGACTGGCTTTAAAGTCACTTCCAAATAGAGTTGTCTTCAGCTAGACTTTTGGGTTTACTATTATCTGAGAGACTGAGCCCACTGGAAGAATCTTTGTACTTTATTCTAACTATACTTGATTCCTACTAGAAATGTTGGACACATGAGTGTTACTTTTCCCATTAACAGGGAATCTTCATACAAAGTCTAACTTTGTCAGCATTGATTGGTCAGTGTTAAGCGTGTCCCTTTGACAAAGGGGGTATCGTCCAGCAGTTAATCTATTCAAGAGGAATAACAGATGCTCGGCTTGTGGAATTTTAAGGAATGATTAAGAATTGTTCTGTGATTAAAATACATATTTACTAAAGCACATGTCAGGAGAGCTTCCTGAACTAGCTTCCTCTCTCTAAAGCAGTGTTTCTCAACTCCAGTCCTCATGGCCCACCTGCCGGTCATGATTTGAGAATATCTCACAGAATGAATACCTGTAGTAAGTCCTGATGCATTGACAATAGTTATATCACCTGCTCAATACTAAGGAAATCCTTAAAACATGACCAGGAGATGGGTCATGAGGACTGGAGCTGAGGAACACTAATCTAAAGTACACAATGGAGGAAGAAGAACTATGGATAGGTTGTCACAAAGGAAAAGATGAAGGCCTGGGACAGGAATATAGAACATAAAATGGTAATCTATGCATTAGGGGCAGAAGTCAGGAAGAAGAGGGCATGAATCAGAAATAAACAAGAATGCTGAGGTTAAGAACCAGAATCCATGAAAAATGGTGAAGACCAGGTATATCTTCCAGGATGTTTTTGGAAAAGATCTGCAGTAAAGTGAATGTATGGGGGCTTCTCTAGACATAGAATACGCTAATAAATAATCCCCTCCAATAAAAATGATATATGAGGTTATGATCTGCCATAACATCCCATCATACTCAGGCAGAAATCAATATGGCAACTCACCTGCCAGAATGATATGTGGAGACGCAATGAAAGCTTTCTTACTATGTATATCTTTTCCAGATTTGTCTTTTATTTCCCCATCTCTAAGCCCTGGGTAGTTTACAGGCCTCGCGTTCATCTAGGCCTTCTGTCACCCAGAGTTAGGAGTGGAGATTGGAGGCAGCCTGCTGTGAGCTGACACTTGTGGTATGCCGGGCACAGAGTGACTGATAACCTGTCAGGATTCATGTGGGGCTGTCACTACCCCACAGTAATAAATGAGTTTATGAAAATTGGAACTCTACATTAATTGGGTCAGTGACCCATAACTCTGTGGATGAATACATGAGACATAATGAAATTACTGCAGAAGCTTCAGCGCTATGAATCTCTTGTGAGAAGCTTCTCAGCTTACACCCTCATGAACAGAAGGCCTCGTTCAGCTGGGTGAGATGATCTGCAGACCTCCCCCAGCCCCCTACCCATCCTCAGGATTGAAAGTTAAATCATATTAACGTTGGTGCCATTTGTCTTTCATTTCTCTGTAATTGATATAAAGAATGTATATGAGGTAAAGGTGAAGTCTTATTTGGTAACATATGCTGCACCGAAATGAAGGCAGTCAGCCATGAAACAACTTCTCCATCATCATTAGTGGATGTCTCATATTTAAA
The DNA here is from genome assembly GCA_900303285.1 of Rhinella marina. Lineage (NCBI taxonomy): Eukaryota > Metazoa > Chordata > Amphibia > Anura > Bufonidae > Rhinella > Rhinella marina. The sequence continues at coordinate 10,009 of ONZH01029548.1, read as the reverse complement.
GGTACAAAGACAGTTTGCAGAATAGAGACAAAAATATTATAGATACAATTTATGCATTTTATTAGTGATGGTTAACGTAGTATCACCTGTTCAATGAACTATCAGCTAGCTTTCCCAGAATCCTGAATGGCAAACCCCCCTATCTAATGACCTGTCCACTCGCCAACCATCTAATCTGTATGGAGGTCTTATGACACTTCTCCTACAGCCGATGTCTGGGGAGAGAAAAATTGGCATTCCCAATTCTTTTGTTCCAAGGAGATGTAGGTGGTGTTTGGCAAAAGCATACTCATACTTCCCTTTTGAGAATACAAGCACATCCGGCTGGAAGGAATAGCTGTCGACTGACAACTATCTACTGTGTATGGCCGTTAATTTCCTATTCATTGTGAATCAAATTTTTCCTAAACTTTGGTTCGAATTCCACCTCAGATGTTTTGGTTCGGTCAACACTAGTCGCTACATACGTGCGCCATCGTCCATCCTCACGAAGGTATGACCGGGGGATATTTTGTGCTCACGCTCCACTGCCAAGTCTGCTGGAGGGGGGTGGGGGCAGGTTAGGAGCAGCACCAGCTCCATCAGCAGCAACTTGATCCTCGAGTCTTTGATGAGCACTTTTCTTCACCCGCCTACTGAAGAAACCACCCACCAGCAGCAGCAAGACATGGAACAGAACCTGAATCAGCAGGTGGTAGCATATGTGGACTGCACCCTGTCACCCCTGATCCCCTGGTCTGCTGGGCAGCCAAATTTGAATTGTGGCTGCAACTCGCCAATTTTGCCCTGGACAAGCTTTCCTGCATGGCCAGTAGTATGGCATTAGAGCAGGTGTTTAGTGTGGCTGGGGGCAAAGTTACCCCAAATAGAACTTGCCTTTCAACACAAAATGTTGAGAGATTAACCTTTCTAAAGATGCATCAGCCAGAATTTCCACACACTGGTGCCTGATGCATCAGACTAGATCATTCTGCCAGTAGTTCCACCCCAGAACATTGTGAAAAATGGACTATTACTTCTGTGCACATGCTTCTGCCACATGACTGATGCCACACACCTGTTGCCTCTGCTGCCATTTTCTCCTACTGCCTCCATCGTGTGCTGTTGCTGCCACTGCTCTTGCCTCACCTTCCCCACTCTGTGAATGGGCCACTATTGTGACTGTTCATGCTGTTGCCACCTTTACCAGTCTGTTCTGGGGCCACAAGTGTCCATGTTTGGCCTTGTTGACATCACCGTTTACTTTTCCATTCTTCTGTTCTGTCAGAAGAACAGAAAAATGATAAACACAATGGATCCTGTCTTTGGAGCATCCATAAGGCCAGGATTTGATCATGATTTGGAAGCCAAAAGCCAGAGTGGCTCAAAAACACAGAAGACATGCAAATATTTCCTTCACGTGTCATCTCTGTTTTGGACCCACTCCTGTCTTTGCTTTACAAATACTTATCAATTACAAATACTGACTGTATGAAGGCAGATGCTCAAAATACAGGATCTGTTATTTTTTTTTTTTGGGCTGGATGGATGGATCAGAAGAAAGGCCGCCCGATAGGTTGGACAAAAAAGGATATGATTACTCTCCCTTTCAAAGTTTGCATTCCTGGGAATGTGCTCCTCTTGTTTCCACTGGTGATCAGTATGTTGTATGTTGTGGGTTGCTCTTGGGGAGCGCATGTGTATTATGTGCGATTATATTATTTTCTATAAGTTTATTATTTTCTGGTACATATCTGACTATTGACAAAATTTGGACTGCATGTATAAGTCTCTTCTATGGGTGGTGGTATCTATCCCCTGTCAGGGACAAACAAGTTTAATAGGAGGTTCCTGGCACAGGATCGCCCCTATCGGCTCTATTTTATAAGCACAATATAGGTGATTAATGATCATCAGTAAAGGTTACGTTTTACACTGGTGAAGGTACTCTGTGACAAATTTATAATAACAAATTATGAAAACAGAATATGTTATCTATCAATCAATGTGGACACCCCACAAAAATGTGAAATGAGACAGCTCTTTCACAGTATATTAGAATCAGTGGCTAACAGAATAGGTTATCTATCAATCAGTATGGACACAGCAGATGGTGTAAAATGAGACAGCTCTTTCCCACTATATTAGAATGTTGGGCCACTGCACCGTTAAGTAAATTAGACCTGATGCTAACATTTACCTTTAAGGCTGAGTTTACACTGCAGTTATTTGTTCAGTTAATTCCAATTCCAGTTTTTGTATGGCGAGCCAAAATCAGGAGCAAATCCGACTCTTAGCTAAGATCTGCACCTGCTCTGTGTTTTTGATCCATAACTGACCAAATAAGTTAAAGGGAACCTGTCATCTCCAAAACACCCCGTGAACTAGAGTAAGTGGTGTATAGTGTAAGTGACGTTGAGTCCGGTTATGTAATTTTTATCTTCATACTCACTTCCATTCTGATGTTGTGCTCCCACAAACCTGCAGTAAAATGCACTCACTGGACTCCGGTGCTCACTCACATAATGGAGACGACTCAAAGAAGAGTCCAGTGAGTGCATTTTACTGCAGGTTTGTGGGAGCACAGCGTTGGAATGGAAGTGAGTATGAAGATAAAACTTACATATTCGGATTCAGCATCACTTACACTATACAACACTTACTCTAGTTCAGGCAGTGTTTCGGAGATGACAGGTTCCCTTTAAGTTTGAACTAATCCTAATAGTGATGCACAGTCATTCTACAGCTAACAGAAGTTATTCAAAAGCATGTGTTTGCACTGCCACAACATGGTTTAAGAGCCTTTTTCTCCAATACTTTATTTTCACTGCCTCCATGTCCTTCTTTTGTTTCACTAAAGAGTCATTGGGATACACCTCCTAGAGGGGAGCACAATGATTTTTTTTCCTTTACTGAAGGCTACTATATGCTTTTGTTTTAGTTTAGCTAGGGATTTACTAAGACTGTTGATGGCCTGCACAACGATGGGCATATCCATATACTGTATGAGACCTGCCTGTCACAGTAACTGTTTCACTACCAGAAAGGACTAGCTATGCATTTTGCTGCAATGAACAGTGATGTACACCAGGATACACTCTCCGTGCAGCTTAACTTCAGGCTGGGATGTAGCTGAATTAACACACTTCATGACAAATTAATTTTGAACTAAGTAATTTCTTGGAGAAATTCAGCAAAGTGTACAAATTGAATTTTTAAAAACTTTGTTCTTCTCTAGTAATAAAGTTACCATGTGCAATCCTCAGCATGGCCGCAGGAGAGACATGCTGCTGAGCCATGCCCCCTGTTTACACGAGCACATCTTTCAGCATCCTTAGTAGCAGAATGCAATGATCTGTTTCTCCCACCAGCGGACATATGCTGGATGAGATTAACAATGGCTGTAGCTGCTCTATTACTGTGCACTAGTGTTTCTGACTAAAGGAGCACCGTGTCAATAGACCCATCAGGTTCTGATCCAAGGACTAGGTTCTCTATTTAAATCCCTTCCTGGCCATACACCATTGCCAATGATAGTCTTTGTTGGCTCTATCTGGTTCCCTTGTTCCTGGTTCCTGTATTGCTATTTGTTCCCTGTGTTCCTGATCCCGGCTTGTCTTCTGACCAGTATCTGTCTCACATTTTGGCACTGCATAGCCCATCTGGTTCTGACCTTGGCTTGTCTTCTGACTACCCTATGTCTCATGTTTTGGTACTGCGTAGCCTGTCTGGTTCTGGCCTATTTCATACTACTCTGCTTTTGTGTTCTCAGTGTTGTGTGTCTTGCACCTATACTAGTGTAGGGACTATTGTCCAGTTGCGGTTTTTCCATTTAGAGCTTACACTGCAAGTAGGTAGGGAAAGCAGGCTGGGTTCTAGATCAGGGACTCATTGTCCACATCTGTCTCTACTTACAGTTGTTAAAATATGCTTCTGGCGGTGCAGGGAATATGCATATAAACCACTTATGAACCATAGAACTTTGCAACAGGCTTTTGAGAAAAAAGGCCTGCCTGATGCACAGAAAAAAAAGCTCTGTCTCTGCAAATGATCTTTGTGCAGGCAGTGCAAGACAAGAACAGGTCCAGCATCAGTTTTAACTGTAAGACACTACACTAACTGTAAGACACTACACTAACTGTTCTCCATACTGATAAAAACTGACTTTCTACCTATTAATTCAAACTACCTAACTAAATATATCACTACACTATGCCTACATCACTACACTATGTGTCCAGGCTCGGACTGGCCCACCAGAGAACCGGAGGATCCTCCGGTAGGCCCCAAGCCCCCCGCTGCCGCATACCTCCCAAGTTTGGCGTAGCTATAGGGGTCGCAGCGGTCGCAGTTGCGACCGGGCCCCTAAGCCAGGGGGGCCCCGAGGGCCCCCTTGCCACTTCCAGGGCCGCACCGCCAATTAGCCAGGTGCGGCGCGGCCCTGCGCACAGATAGGGGCAGAGGGAGATGAGCGCTTCCATTGTGGAAGCGCTCATCTCAATAGTCATCTGTATCGCCGTCCTCAGGACGGCGATACAGATGCCTGTATTGTACTGGGGCAGGGGAGGGAGAGGCGTCTCCCCTGCCCGTTCCTCTGATAGGCTGCAGGCACTGGCCTGCAGCCTATCAGAGGCCGGCTCAGGCGGCGCGATGACGTCATCGCGCCGCCTGAGCCGTACAGCGCGGGACACAGGCCGGAAGAGGCCTGCATCACATCGCTGCCAGCACCATGGAGGTAAGTATAAGTGTTAATTTTTTTTTTTATTGTAGCAGTCACCGACCGGAGCTCAATTGGGGGCACTGGGGGCATTTTGGGGGCATTTTTACTGGCACATGGGGGCACTGGGGGCATTTTACTGGCAATGGGGGCATTTTTACTGGCACATTGGGGCACTGTGGGCATTTTACTGGCACATGGGGTCACTGTGGGCATTTTTACTGGCACATGGGGGCACTGTGGGCATTTTACTGGCACATGGGGGCACTGTGGGCATTTTTACTGGCACATGGGGGCACTGGGGGCATTTTTACTGGTACTGGGGGCATTTTTACTGGCACATGGGGCACTGGGGGCATTTTACTGGCACTGGGGGCATTTTTGCTGGCACATGGGGGCACTGGGGGCATTTTTACTGGCACATGGGGGCACTGGGGGCATTTTTACTGGCACAATGGGGGCATTTTTACTGGCACATGGGGGCACTGTGGGCATTTTTACTGGCACATGGGGCACTGTGGTCATTTTACTGGCACATGGGGGCACTGTGGGCATTTTTACTGGCACATGGGGGCACTGTGGGCATTTTTACTGGCACATGGGGGCACTGTGGGCATTTTTACTGGCACATGGGGGCACTGTGGGCCTTTTTACTGGCACATGGGGGCACTGGGGGCATTTTTACTGGTACTGGGGGCATTTTTACTGGCACATGGGGGCACTGGGGGCATTTTACTGGCACGGGGCATTTTTGCTGGCACATGGGGGCACTGGGGGCATTTTTACTGGCACATGGGGGCATTTTTACTGGCACATGGGGGCACTGGGGGCATTTTTTCTGGCACATGGGGGCACTGGGGGCATTTTTACTGGCACATGGGGCATTTTTACTGGCACATGGGGGCATTTTACTGGCACATGGGGGCACTGGGGGCATTTTACTGGCACGGGGCATTTTTACTGGCACATGGGGGCACTGGGGGCATTTTTACTGGCACATGGGGGCACTGGGGGCAATTTTACTGGCACGGGGTATTTTTACTGGCATTTTTACTGGCACATGGGGGCATTTTTACTGGCACATGGGGCACTGGGGGCATTTTTACTGGCACAAGGGGGCACTGGGGCATTTTTACTGGCACTGGGGGCATTTCTTACTGGCACATGGGGGCATTTCTTTATGGCATGGGAGCACTAGGGGCATTTTTCTGGCACATGGGGCACTGGGGCATTTCTTACTGGCACATGGGGGCACTGGGGGCATTTCTTACTGGCACATGGGGGCACTGGGGGCATTTCTTACTGGCACATGATTTTGGGGGGAATCAATGGGGGAACTTCTGGCGCATTATTGGGGCACTTCTTACTGGCACATTGGAAGCATTATTACTTCTGGGGCACAGTGGGGACATTAGTACTGTGGGGGGCACTATTACTGTGGGGGGCACCCTGGCACAGTATCAGCGCAGTTATTTCTGGGGCACGTTATGTTCACACTATTACTGGACAGTATTTGCTGGGCACAGTTATTTTAGGACACTGTGCCAATAATTATTGAAGGGCACTATCTGTGTGGTACTAGTGGCACAGTACTGGGGGTGTAGGATGATTTGTCCAGAAGATGGGAGGATGATGGAAAAGTAGTAAACTAAGATTTTTTTTCTGTCAAACTGCAGAGATAAGAAATGGCTGAAAAATGGCGTCTGGTCTGAAAGGAGAAGATGAGGAAAGAGAAGATCTACATCCGAGGAGACGTCACTGGATGTAAGAGGTATGGGGCGTTGTATTATACTGGATGTAAGAGGTATGGGGCGCTGTATTATACTGGATGTAAGAGGTATGAGGCGCTGTATTATACTGGATGTAAGAGGTATGGGGCGCTATATTAGGCGGGGGGGGGCCCAAGCTGAACTCTTGCACCAGGGCCCATGAGCCTTTAGCTACGCCCCTGCTCCCAACTGTCCCGGATCCCGCCTCTGGCAGCTGTCTCTGTGTCCATAGGACGTAGAGACAGTTGCCTGTTGCAGGAAGGAGCAGACAGCCGAAATCGGCTGTCTGCTTCTTCCATCCTCCCTCCTGTCCCCCCTGCAGCTCTCCGTACCTCCCAGGCATGCCTCAGGTCTCGGCGGGGGGCGGGGCCGGCCGGCAGCATAGGCTCCGCCCCCTTCAGACATGAGAAGAAGATCTGCTCTGATGATGCTGGCCCTGCTGCTATGAAAAAGGTAAGTATAATTTTTTTTTTAACTTTCTGTACACTGTGTTTATTATCCCTTGACTGTGACATCACTGTGTTTATTATCCCTTGACTGTGATATCACTGTGTTTATTATTCCTGGACTGTGACATCACTGTTTATTATCCCTGTACTGTGACATCACTGTGTTTATTATCCCTGGACTGTGACATCACTGTGTTTATTATCCCTGGGACTGTGACATCACTGTGTTATTATCCCTGGACTGTGACATCACTGTGTTTATTATCCCTACACTGTGACATCACTGTGTTTATTATTCCTAGACTGTGACATCACTGTTTATTATCCCTGGACTGTGACATCACTGTGTTTATTATCTCTGTACTGTGACATCACTGTGTTTATTATCCCTGTACGGTGACATCGCTGTGTTTATTATCCCTGTTCGGTGACATCGCTGTGTTTATTATCCCTGTACGGTGAATCACTGTGTTTATTATCCTGTACAGTGACATCACTGTGTTTATTATCTCTATTTCGGTGACATCGCTGTGTTTATTATCCCTGTACGGTGACATCACTGTGTTTATTATCTCTGTACTGTGACATCACTGTGTTAATTATCTCTGTACTGTGACATCACTGTGTTTATTATCCCTGTACAGTGACATCGCTATGTGTATTATCTCTGTACAGTGACATCACTGTGTTTATTATTAGAGATGAGCGAGTAGTGTTCGATCGAGCCGGTATTCGATCGAATACTACGATATTCGGCATACTCGATTTCAATCGAGTTATAACGGCGATGGCGCACTTAGAATTCGTTTCCCCTCCCACCTTCCCTGGCGCTCTTTTTCCACCAATCAACATGCAGGGGGGGTATGACAGGCACGCTGAGCACGCTGGCAGCGCGAAAACAGCGTCTACATGGATTGGCTGGAAAAACCATGTGACCTCGAATATTAAAAACTCAGCTCTTCCTGCTCGTACGCATATGCTGCGTGAACTTAGTCAGGGACAGAGGCTGGAGAAGGGACAGATAGGTTTTAGCTGTTGGACAGGCAGGAGCGTGATTAAAAAGCCCTTATCAGGGCTACTACAGTGGACTTCAGTGATAGCTTTACTACAATATAGACTTTACAGAGAACGGCTGCTGTATTCAGGGATAGCTGCTGGAGTAGGGACAGAGAGAGGCATTAGTTGGTGTATTAGGTGCTCTGCTACATACCAAACTATATTTGCACTACTGTTCAGCGTTCTTTTAGGCTGAACAACCCTGTTATATAACTAGTGTGTATATGCACCATCTGATCTGGCAGTATACGGCTGTGAATTTTATTTTATTTTTTTAAATACAGTTTATTTGGCTCTAGTGTTCTGGGTTCTGTGTGCCTGCAATACCCTTTTTGTATACCAGGTGTAAATACCCACCGTCTGTTCAGTTAGTAACACGGCTGTGTACCTTGAAATATACAATATCTAGGCCATTTAATTGGCCACTGTACTGTGCGTTTCTCTTGCTAAATTATCTCACATACCTGGTGTAAATACCCACCGTCTGTTCAGTTACTACACGGCTTTGTACTTTGAAATATACAATATCTAGGCCTTTTAATAGGCCACTGTACTGTGCGTTCTCTTGTTAAATTATCTCACATACCTGTGTAATACCCACCGTCTGTTCTGTTACTACAACGGCTGTGTACTTTGAAATATACAATATCTAGGCATTTTAATAGGCCACTGTACTGTGCGTTCTCTTGCTAAATTAATCTCACATACCTGGTGTAAATACCCACCGTCTGTTCAGTTACTACACGGCTGTGTACTTTGAAATATACAATATCTAGGCATTTTAATAGGCCACTGTACTGTGCGTTCTCTGTTAAATTATCTCACATACCTGTGTAAATACCCACCGTCTGTTCTGTTACTACACGGCTGTGTACTTTGAAATATACAATATCTAGGCATTTTAATAGGCCACTGTACTGTGCGTTCTCTTGCTAAATTATCTCACATACCTGGTGTAAATACCCACCGTCTGTTCAGTTACTACACGGCTGTGTACTTTGAAATATACAATATCTAGGCATTTTAATAGGCCACTGTACTGTGCGTTCTCTTGTTAAATTATCTCACATACCTGGTTAAATACCCACCGTCTGTTCAGTTACTACTACACGGCTGTGTACTTTGAAATATACAATATCTAGGCATTTTAATAGGCCACTGTACTGTGCGTTCTCTTGTTAAATTATCTCACATACCTGGTGTAAAATACCCACCGTCTGTTCAGTTACTACACGGCTGTGTACTTTGAAATATACAATATCTAGGCCATTTAATAGGCCACTGTACTGTGCGTTCTCTTGTTAAATTATCTCACATACCTGGTGTAAATACCCACCGTCTGTTCAGTTACTACCGGCTGTGTACTTGAAATATACAATATCTAGGCCATTTAATAGGCACTGTACTGTGCGTTCTCTTGTTAAATTATCTCACATACCTGGTGTAAATACCCACCGTCTGTTCAGTTACTACACGCTGTGTACTTTGAAATATTACAATATCTAGGCATTTTAATAGGCCACTGTACTGTGCGTTCTCATTTGTTAAATTATCTCACATACCTGGTGTAAATACCCCACCGTCTGTTCAGTTACTAACACGGCTGTGTACTTTGAAATATACAATATCTAGGCCATTTAATAGGCCACTGTACTGTGCGTTCTCTTGCTTAAATTATCTCACATACCTGGTGTAAATACCCACCGTCTGTTCGTTACTACACGGCCTGTGTACTTTGAAATATACAATATCTAGGCATTTTTAGATAGGCCACTGTACTGTGCGTTCTCTTGTTAAATTATCTCACATACCTGGTGTAAATACCCACCGTCTGTTCATTACTACTACACGGCTGTGTAACTTTGAAATATACAATATCTAGGCCATTTAATAGGCCACTGTACTGTGCGTTCTCTTGTTAAATTATCTCACATACCTGGTGTAAAATACCCACCGTCTGTTCAGTTACTACAACGGCTGTGTACTTTGAAATATACAATATCTAGGCCTATTTAATAGGCCACTGTACTGTGCGTTCT
>ONZH01029547.1:0-36124 GCA_900303285.1 Rhinella marina | reverse complement strand
TGTGGGCAGTACATGAGCGGCCCCAGAGTCAGACTCGGTCCCAGCCTCCACCAAGTTAACCCAATACGGATAATGTTCTCTGACACGTGTTGGTGTAGGGCTGGGATGGCACATCGTGAAAAATAGTGGCGGCTGGGGACCAAGTACCGAGGGACAGCAACCGCCATCAGGTTGCGGAAAGACTCAATCTCTACCAGTCTATACCGCAGCATCTCCAGGCTCAGCAGTTTGAAAATGTGGACGTTTAAGGCTTGTGCATGTGGGTGGGTGGAATTGTATTTGCGTTTGCGTTCCAATGTCTGATGCAAAGACAGCTGAACGCTGCACTGGGACACATTGGTGTAGGGTGTGGAGGATCATGGAGGTGAAGTGGTGGTTGTAGGGCGGGAGGCACTAGTGCTGGGGTCCTGGGCAGGGGGTTGACTTGCAAAGCCAGCATGTGACACAGGGGAAGGAGCAGTGGTGTGATCCGCAGGAGGTGAACGGCCTTGGTTCCATTGAGTCGTGTGTTTAGCACTCATATGCCTGCTCATGCTGGTAGTGGTTAGGCTGGTCGGGTGGCTCCCCTGCTGATCCTGGTGTGGCACAAGTTGCACACCATGGTCCGTCGGTCATCCTCACTTTCTTTAAAGAACCTCCAGACTTGCGAACATCTAGGCCTCGCCACGGGAGCTTCACTCCGTGAAACAGTTGCTGATCTACTTGCTCTGGCCTTGCTTCTCCCTCTGGCCACCCCACTGCCTCTTCCAACCTGTTCTGGTGCTGCACTTGCCTCCCCCTCAGAAGCACTGTCTTGACTAGGCTTACCAACCCAGCTCAGGTCAGTCACCTCATCATCCACCTGCTCTTCCTCCGATTCCTCACTCTGCTCCCCCCTGGGACTTACTGCCCTGACAACAACTTCAATGTCTGACAACCGTGTTTCATCATCATCCGACACCTCTTGATGCACTACTTGCACTAAGTCCACACTCTCATCACCCACAGACTGCGAAAGTTCTACATTTTGGCCATCGGGACAGAGCATCTGCTCAGGTTACTGCTGAGCAGTGGTTTGTGTCTTGGGTAGGGTCCTGAAAAGAGTTCCTGTGAGTATGCCTGATCTGAATCCATACTTTCCTTGGGGGGGGGGGGGCAGGCTGGGGAGAAGGAGGTTGAGCTGGAGGAGCCAGAGGTCTACTCCCTTGGCTAGCATGGGTGGACTGCGTGGAAGACTGGGTGGTGGATAAATTACTGGACACATTATCCGCTATCCACGTCATCACCTGTTCGCACTCTTGTGGTTTCAATAGTGGTGTACCACGTGACCCTGTAAGTTGCAAGATAAAGCTAGGGAGCGAAACTCTGCGGCATTCCACTGCACCCTCATCAGCAGGTATGTGTCACCCTGCCCAGGACCACGGCCTCTGCCCCCCTACATCACTTGGACGTTCACGCCCACGTCCTCGACCCTTAGCCCTTGGGTTCAACATTTTGTGTAATCACTAAACTGTCGAATTAATATCTGAGGCCAAAAACGTATTCTCTAGACTGCGGCTAGTGTACCACACACCACAGAATTTTTCACTAGACTGTATTAAATGTATCTGAGAGAAAAAACGTATTCTCTAGACTGCCGCAAGTGTACCGCACACCACACAATTTTTCACTGCACTGTAGGATATATAACTAAGGGAAAAAATGTATATTTTGTAGACCCCGGCTAGTGTGCAGCAAACGACAGAATTTTGCACTGCACTGTAGTATATATGACTGAGAGAAAAAAACTTATATTTTCTAGACTCCGGCTAGTGTGCAGCACACGACAGAATTTTTCACTGCACTGTAGTATGTATAACTGAGAGAAAAAACATATTTTGTAGACTCCGGCTACTGTGCAGCAAATGACAAAATTTTTCACTGCACTGTAGTATATATATCTGATAGAAAAAAACGTATATTTTGTAGACTCCGGCTAGTGTAACGCACAGAATTTTTCACTGCACTGTAGTATATATGACTGAGAGAAAAAAACGTATATTTTCTAGACTCCAGCTAGTGTAACGCACACCACACAATTTTTCACTGGACTGAAGTATATATAAGTGATAGAAAAACATTATTTCTAGACTGCGGCTACTGTACCACACACCACAGAATTGTTCACTGAACTGTAGTCACCGCCATGCTGTGTCAGGCTAAATTTTTTGGGTGGTTCAGCTGCTATGTTAGTCTAACCAAGCCACTCTGTGGTTCACCGCCAAGCTGTAAACTGCAATCTCAGCTTAACAAGTCATCCTGGGGTTCACCCCCATGCTGTAAACTGCAATCTCAGCCAAACTTTGTAATTTAGGGGTTCACCACCAAGGTGTGCTAGACTACAATTTTAGCGGGTTTACCTGCAATCTCAGTCATTCAGGGGTGCACCACCATGCTTTTTTTAAACCATTTGTTTCTGAGCGTCACCTCCAGGCTCTCACCCACAATTTTTTGGAGGCTTGCTACTGCACTGTCAGCCAAAATTGTCTTCAGGGTCACCGGCGGCCTCTCCAACAACAACTTCAAGGAGGGTTACTACCAGGCCCTGGCACAGAAACATTGTATTGAGGGGCACTAAAAGGCTCTGCACCCACCCACATGTGGAGACTAATAGGTGGGTGCAGTGTGCATCTTAGCCCATCTGGAATTAGGAAAGCTGGGCACTGTGCTTGGAGGTCTGCCGTGGACAGGGTGGGTGGATGGTGGGTGCGTGTTTGCCCATCTGGGATGGGGAGAGCTGGGCACTGTGCTGGGAGAACTTCGTGTATGCTGTGGACTACTGGGTGGGTGCAGAGAGGGAGACGCTTATGCCTGCATCGTGGGGTGGGGGATAGGATAGCAGTGCCAGCATGAGCAGTGGTGTCACCCGCAGGCGGCTATGGACCTTTGTTGCACCTAGTTGGGTGCTTTCCTAACATGTGCCAGTGCATGTGCCTTGCCCATCTTGGTCTGGGTCAGCACAATTGTCTTGAGGGTCACCACCAGGCTGTTGCCCAGAATTTGGCGTAATGGTACGATTAGGCAGCCTCAGAGGCATCCATGCATGCTGCCCCTGCTGTTTCCTGTCCATTTCCATGGTGTTTCCATCATTTTCTGAGGTTTCCAGGTTTTCATGCAACCTTCCCTATGCAGAGCTTTGGTCCCCTGCAAAAAATGCTCGAGTCTCCCATTGACTTCAATGGGGTTCGTTTTTCGAAATGAGCACCCGAGCATCCGGAAAAATTCGACTTGAATAACGAGAACCCGAGCATTTTAGTGCTCGCTCATCTCTAATAAGCATCTGTGCCAAATTGCAATGGCTATAGAATTGTAAGGTCATGTAGAAAAAGTGTCCTGGTCTTATGAATCTTGTCTTCTTTTAAATCATGTTGGTGACCAAGTGTGTGTGGGGAAGCAATGGCTCCAGAATGTACTATGAGAAGAAGGCAAGCTGGAGGAGGCTGTGTGATGCTGTTGACAATGTTCTTCTGGGAAATCGTTGGCCCTGAAATTCATGAAGTTGTTACTTTGACACTTACAACCTACCTACAAGTTACAGTTTGTTATTAGAATCAAGAGGGAAAACCACTGAATTGACACCTTCCCGCTCCCGTACTCCCATGTATTGAGGTACTGTACAGAAATGTAGTAGAAAATAAAAACAAGGAAAAGGGTAATAAAATAAAGGAGAGTAAAAAATAAAAAAACAATCAAATAACATGTAAGGATCTTTTCACATATGAAGATACATTTGGGAAAAATGAGCATTGATAAATGATAAAACAAGTCTTAGGGTGCCTGTACATGGTGCTGATTCTGCACGTTTTTTCCATTTTCTTCACACCAAAAAACCGCAATGTAAAATACAGTACCAGCAATGTGTATAAGATTAGACAAATGTCATGTACACTTTGCTTTTTTCCTTAAGGCAGCAATTAACCTGCTGTGTGGAATTTGAAATCCACAGCATGTTAACTGTTGCTTCATTTCTTAGGGACAGCTTTCACCCTTTTCAATGGAAAGGTGAGATATGCAGCAAAACTGCATCAAATACAGTGCCTTGCGAAAGTATTCGGCCCCCTGAAACTTTTCAACCTTTTGCCACATTTCAGGCTTCAAACAAAAAGATATAACATTTTAAATTTTTGGTTAAGAATTAACAACAAGTGGGTCTCAATTGTGAAGTGGAACGAAATTTATTGGATTATTTAAACTTTTTTGTAATAATAAAACTGAAAAGTTGGGCGTACAAAATTATTCGGCCCATTTACTTTCAGTTCAAAAAACTCACTCCAGAAGTTCATTGAGGATCTCTGAATGATCCAATGTTGTCCTAAATGACTGATGAAGAGAAATAGAATCCACCTGTGTGTAATCAAGTCTCCGTATAAATGCACCTGCTCTGTGATAGCCTCAGGGTTCTGTTTAACCCCTTCGCGCCCGGAGCTTTTTTCGGTTCTGCATTTTCGTTTTGCGCTCCCTGCCTTCAAACAGCCATAACTCTTTTATTTTTCTGTTCACATAGCTGTATGAGGGCTTGTTTTTTGCGGGACAAGTTGTAGTTTCCAACGCCACCATTTAATATTGCATACGGTGTAGTGGGAAGCGGGAAAAAAATTCCAAACCGGGTGAAATTGCAAAGAAAACGCTATTCCGCTACAGTTCTACGGGTTTCTTATTTACAGCATTCGATGTGCATTAAAACTGATCTGTTACTTTCATTCTACTGGTCAGTACGAATCCGGCAATACCTAATATGTATAGTTTTTCCTGCGTTTTCATAGTGATAAAATAATTAGAAAGTTGCCCTTCTTTTTTTTTTTTTTCCTTGTCAAATCTTGACCCCTATAACTTTTTGGTATTTATGTGTACAGAGCTGTATGGGGGCTCATTTTTTGCGGGACGATCTGAAGTTTTTATTGATACCATTCTGGGGTGTGTATGACTTTTTGATCACTTTTTATTTAATTTTTTTTAGAAAAAAACGGCAAATCGCCATTTGGACGCTTTTTTCCGCCACACAATTCGCCGTATTGGAATTTTTTTTTTTATATTTTAAAAGTACGGGCGTTTTCGGTCACGGTGATACCCATGATGTCTATATTTATTGTTATTTAGGTATTTATTTTTTACTTATACGGAAAGGGGGGTGATTTGAACTTTTACATCTTTTTTATTTTTTATATATTTTTTAACATTTTTTTTTAATTTTTTTTTTACTATTAGAAAGCTCAAATATGGGCTTATAAATTGTGGCTTTTTTTTTTTTCTTTATGAGCAATTCTGGGTTTTATAGACTCAGAAATCCATCAATTGCTCATTTCTTATCCTGGCCTGCCATCTAGTGGCCAGAATAAGAATTGCACTTTGAAAACTGTAATCCTCACCAGCGAGGATTACAGTTTTCATATGGCGATTGGCCACACGGGGTGTCTGTACACCACCCGGAAGCGAACGCTTCCGGGTTTAGACGCAACTAGATGCCGTGATCACGTGTGATCACGGCATCTAGTCACCCCGGAAGACGCCGCCGATGGTGGTAAGTAGCGGCAAGTCTCTGCTGTTAGAAACAGCAGAGACTTGCCGGCCATGACGCCCGCCGCACCCGCGAGCGGGCGCCATGTGCCCGCATCGCCCCAGCGCCGTACATGTACGGCGCTGGTCGCGAAGGGGTTAAAGCACAGAGAGCATCATGAAGACCAAGGAACACACCAGGCAGGTCCTTGATACTGTTATGGAGAAGTTTAAAGCCGGATTTGGATACCAAAAGATTTCCAAAGCTTTAAACATCCCAAGGAGCACTGTGCCAGCGATCATATTGAAATGGAAGGAGTATCAGACCATTACAAATCTACCAAGACCCGGCCATCCCTCTAAACTTTCATCTCAAACAAGGTGTAACGGGGAGCCGGCGGCGCGCTTCCCCTCTGCCGTACCGCCGGTCTCCCAGGAGTGCGCTGGAGCGAGGACGCAGGATGCGTCCTCGTCTCCATGACGACACTCACAGGAGAGGGTCCGGCACGCGCACTGATACAGCGCGTCCGGCGTCCTCCCCGCCCCCCTAGTAAACGAGCAGGCGGGGACATCTGAGCGCTGGTCTGGGCAACCAGCGCTCAGAACATTTATTATATACCTGGTTTTGGGTCATGTGGCGCTGGCCACGCCACATGACCAAATTTGGGGCATATTTGAGCGCTGGTCACGTTTGGCCAGCGCTCGGTATGCAGATGAGGTCATGTGACGCTGGCCCCGTCACATGACCCAGTGGAGGGCTATTTAAAGCCACTAGTTGTCCTCCCTAATCGCCTGTGATTTGCGTTACAACTTTGATCAGTGCTTGAGCGACCTTGTGTTTGATTTGCTGTTTGACCCTGACCTTGAACTTGGACTTTGACCTCTCTTTGCTTCACCCCCGGTATTGACGTTATCTCCTGTGTATGACCCGGCTTGCTGACTATTCTGACATTGTGTTTGTTTTGTCTGTGTTTGTCTCTCCAATTGTTCCCTGTCCCTCCCTGTGCACTTATACAGAGCAGGGACCGTCACCGTGGTTGTCCGCGGCCGCCTAGGGCCGACTGAGGCAAGCAGGCAGGGAGAGAACGGGGGGGGGTATTCAGTACAGGGCGCACCTTCCCTTGTCTCCCTCGTGACAGAATCACAGGCCATACTAAATGGAGCCGTTGCGAGTTCTCACGGATCATATAGGTGACATGGCTCAGATGATCCAGGATCTGGCCGAGAGATTCCAACACCAGGAGCAGCTGCAAACTGCACCCGCAGCCGCTCCCTCCATTATTGAACCCCATATAAGGTTGCCCGATCGGTTTGTGGGTAACCGAAAAACTTTCTGTTCTTTCCAGGAAAGTTGTAAATTATATTTTCGTTTACGCCCACACTCCTCGGGTTCTGAGCAGCAGCGGGTAGGAATAATTATTTCCTTGCTGCAAGGGGATCCGCAGGAGTGGGCTTTCTCATTGCCATCTGACTCCCCATGTCTGTTGTCTGTGGAGGCCTTTTTCCAGGCCTTAGGTAATGATTTTTCGGACGTTTTCTCCATGTCCGAGACTGAGTTCCTCCCTCCTCACCGGCAATATGATTGTGCCATCGATATTATTGAGGGGTCCAAATATCCCAGGGGCCGTATCTATAATCTCTCTACTCCAGAGCAGGACAACATCTTGCTCCCACTGGTACTCCCAATGGCAAGTTATTTGTGCCAGCTCATTTGCGGTTGCGACTGCTGGGTGAGTGCCATAGCTCTGTTTTATGTGGACATCCTGGTATCAATGCCACCAAGGAGTTGGTCTCTAGGCAGTATTGGTGGTCGTCAATCTCCAGAGATGTTCAGGCTTTTGTAACTGCGTGCAATACTTGTGCCAGGTCCAAGAATCCCAAGACTCGGCCTATGGGTGAGTTGCGTCCATTACCCATACCTGGTAGTCCTTGGTCACATCTGTCCATGGACTTCATCACGGATTTGCCATGCTCTGAGGGTAAAACCGTGATTCTTGTAGTGGTGGACAGATTCAGCAAGATGTGTCACTTTATTCCTTTGTGTAAATTACCCTCTGCAAAGGTTTTGGCTTCCGTATTTATGGACCACATAGTTAAACTACACGGTGTTCCTGAGAATATTGTTTCTGACAGGGGGGTGCAGTTTGTGTCTAAATTCTGGAGGGCCTTCTGTAAGAAGATTGATATTTCCTTATCCTTTTCGTCAGCCTTTCATCCGGAGACCAATGGTCAGACTGAACGTCTTAATCAGTCCGTTGAGCAATATCTCAGATGTTATGTTGCAGATAACCAGCATGTGTGGGCCAGATTCCTGTCTCTGGCCGAGTTCGCGATTAATAACCGTGTGAATTCGTCTTCTGGGGTATCGCCATTTTTCTGCAACATGGGGTTTCATCCGCGCTTTGGCTCCTTTTCTCCAGCTGTTTCGGCGGTCCCAGAGGCCAATGCTCTCTCTCAGGAACTGTGCACAGTTTGGGCACAGGTTCAGTCGAACCTGGAAAGAGCCCAAAGGATTCGAAAAACTAAGGCCGATAAGAGACGTTCTAAGGGTGTGAATTTCAAGGTGGGGGACATGGTATGGTTGTCAACAAAAAATCTACGTATGAAAGTACCATCCTATAAGTTTGCGCCTCGCTTCATTGGTCCATACAGGATCACCAAGGTGATCAATCCGGTGTCGTTTGAATTGTGTTTACCTGACTCCCTTCGTATTCACAATGTTTTTCATATGTCTTTGCTTAAGCGTTATGTTGCTCCCGCTGGTCCAGAGGAACTGCCCCCGCCTCCGGTCGAGGTGGAGGGACAAGTGGAGCACGAGATTCATAGAATCATTGACGTTAGGAAAGTCCGGAATTCCTTCCAGTACCTTGTACACTGGAGGGGATTCAGGCCTGAGGACAGATCTTGGGTACCGCTGAGCAGGATGCATGCAGACGCACGTGTTAGGAGTTTCCATCGACAGCATCCTGAAAAGCCGGTTCCTCCAGCTAAGGGTCCGGTGGCCCCTCGTGAAGGGGGGGTACTGTAACGGGGAGCCGGCGGCGCGCTTCCCCTCTGCCGTACCGCCGGTCTCCCAGGAGTGCGCTGGAGCGAGGACGCAGGATGCGTCCTCGTCTCCATGATGACACTCACAGGAGAGGGTCCGGCACGCGCACTGATACAGCGCGTCCGGCGTCCTCCCCGCCCCCCTAGTAAACGAGCAGGCGGGGACATCTGAGCGCTGGTCTGGGCAACCAGCGCTCAGAACATTTATTATATACCTGGTTTTGGGTCATGTGGCGCTGGCCACGCCACATGACCAAATTTGGGGCATATTTGAGCGCTGGTCACGTTTGGCCAGCGCTCGGTATGCAGATGAGGTCATGTGACGCTGGCCCCGTCACATGACCCAGTGGAGGGCTATTTAAAGCCACTAGTTGTCCTCCCTAATCGCCTGTGATATGCGTTACAACTTTGATCAGTGCTTGAGCGACCTTGTGTTTGATTTGCTGTTTGACCCTGACCTTGAACTTGGACTTTGACCTCTCTTTGCTTCACCCCCGGTATTGACGTTATCTCCTGTGTATGACCCGGCTTGCTGACTATTCTGACATTGTGTTTGTTTTGTCTGTGTTTGTCTCTCCAATTGTTCCCTGTCCCTCCCTGTGCACTTATACAGAGCAGGGACCGTCACCGTGGATGTCACCGTCAGGCGGGGACATCTGAGCGCTGGTCTGGGCAACCAGCGCTCAGAACATTTATTATATACCTGGTTTTGGGTCATGTGGCGCTGGCCACGCCACATGACCAAATTTGGGGCATATTTTGAGCGCTGGTCACGTTTGGCCAGCGCTCGGTATGCAGATGAGGTCATGTGACGCTGGCCCCGTCACATGACCCAGTGGAGGGCTATTTAAAGCCACTAGTTGTCCTCCCTAATCGCCTGTGATATGCGTTACAACTTTGATCAGTGCTTGAGCGACCTTGTGTTTGATTTGCTGTTTGACCCTGACCTTGAACTTGGACTTTGACCTCTCTTTGCTTCACCCCCGGTATTGACGTTATCTCCTGTGTATGACCCGGTTTGCTGACTATTCTGACATTGTGTTTGTTTTGTCTGTGTTTGTCTCTCCAATTGTTCCCTGTCCCTCCCTGTGCACTTATACAGAGCAGGGACCGTCACCGTGGTTGTCCGCGGCCGCCTAGGGCCGACTGAGGCAAGCAGGCAGGGAGAGAACGGGGGGGTATTCAGTACAGGGCGCACCTTCCCTTGTCTCCCTCGTGACACAAGGAGAAGACTGATCAGAGATGTAGCCAAGGGGCCCATGATCACTCTGGGTGAACTGCAGAGATCTACATCTATGGAAAAGTGGCAAGAAGAAAGCCATTTCTCAAAGATATCGATAAAAAGTCTCGTTTACAGTTTGCCACAAGCCACCTGGGAGACACACCACACATGTGGAAGAAGGTGCTCTGGTCAGATGAAACCAAAATCCAACTTTTTGGAAACAATGCAAAACTATATGTTTGGAGTACATGCAACACAGCTCATCACCCTGAACACACCATCCCCACTGTCAAACATGGTGGTGGCAGCATCATGGTTTGGGCCTGCTTTTCATCAGCTGGGACAGAGAAGATAGTTAAAATTGATGGGAAGATGGATGGAGCAAAATACAGGACCATTCTGGAGGAAAACCTGTTGGAGTCTGCAAAAGACCTGAGACTAGGACGGAGATTTATCTTCCAACAAGACAATGATCCCAAACATAAAGCAAAATCTACAATGGAATGGTTCAAAAATAAACGTATCCAGGTCTTAGAATGGCCAAATCAAAGTCCAGACCTGAATCCAATTGAGAATATGTGGAAAGAGCTCAAAACTGCTGTTCACAAACGCTCTCCATCCAACCTCAAAGAGTTTGAGCTGTTTTGCAAGGAAGATTGGGCAAGAATTTCAGTCTCTAGATGTGCAAAACTGATAGAGACATACCCCAAGCGACTTGCAGCTGTAATTGCAGCAAAAGGTGACGCAACAAAGTATTAATGTAAGGGGGCCGAATAATTTTGCACGCCCCACTTTTCAGTTTTATTATTACAAAAAAAGTTTAAATGATCCAATAAATTTCGTTCCACTTCACAATTGTGACCTACTTGTTGTCGATTCTTCACCAAAAATTAAAAATGTTATATCTTTTTGTTTGAAGCCTGAAATGTGGCAAAAGGTTGAAAAGTTCCAGGGGGCCGAATACTTTCGCACTGTATGCTCCAGAAATGCACCAAAACTGCAATAAATAATGCAGATTTATATGTGTTTTTGTATAGCCACCCTTATTGTTCAAAAGACGTGCAATTATATGTAACAATGTATGTTTCTAAGACTACTTTCACATTGGCATTATTGCTATACGGTTTTGAGATCCAGCAGGGGATGCTGGAAAACGCTTCTGTCCTAATTATACAACCGGCTGCATCCATTCAGAACGGATCTGGTTTTATTATATCTAAAATGAAGAAACCGGATCTGGCACTAAAACCATTGAAAGTCAATGGGTACCAGATCCGGCATCATTGACTTACATGGTTTTTGGTGCTGGATCGGACTTGTTCAGTTTCCCATGATGCGCAGAAAAACGCTGTTTGTAGTTCTGCAGTTTTGCAGGCTGGGGTTTTTTTAAGCCCCAACTACAACCAGAAAGGACATGTCCTTTCTTGGCGCTGTGTGCTGACAGCTGCTACTTAACCCCTTCCCGACCGCCGCCGTACATGTACGGCGCGCGGGCGGTGCGGGGACATGACGCCCGCTCGCGGGTGCGGCGGGCGTCATGGCCGGCAAGTCTCTGCTGTTTCTAACAGCAGAGACTTGCCGCATCTTACCTCCGTCTTCGGAGACTTCCAGGGCCTTCTGATGCCGTGATCACACGTGATCACAGCATCAGGATGCGTCTGAACCCGGAAGCCCACGCTTCCGGGTGGTGTACAGACGCCCCGATTGGCCAATCGGGGGTGTCTGTACACAATATGAAAACTGTAATCCTCGCTGGTGAGGATTACAGTTTTCAAACTGCAATTCTTATTCTGGCCACTAGATGGGCAGGCCAGGATAAGAAATGAGCAATTCATGGTTTTAACTGCATCTAGTAAATCCATGATTGCTCATAAAGAAAAAAACAAAACACAATAGATCAGATGATATTTGAGCTTTAAAATAATCACAGAAAATTAAAAAAAAATGTTAAAAAATATATAAAAAATAAAAAAGATATAAAAGTTCAAATCACCCCCCTTTCCGTATAAGTAAAAAATAAATACCTAAATAACAATAAATATAGACATCATGGGTATCACCGTGACCGAAAACGCCCGTACTTTTAAAATATAAAAAAAAAAATTTCAATACGGCGAATTGGTGTGGCGGAAAAAAGCGTCCAAATGGCGATTCGCAGTTTTTGTCCCTTTTTTTTTCTAAAAAAAATTAAATAAAAAGTGATCAAAAAGTCATACCACACCCCAGAATGGTATCAATAAAAAACTTCAGACCGCCCGCAAAAAATGAGCCCCCATACAGCTCTGTACACATAAATACCAAAAAGTTATAGGGGTCAATATATGACAAGGAAAAAAAAAAAAAAAAAAAAGGGCAAACTTTCTAATTATTTTATCACCATCTTAAACGCAGGAAAAACTATACATATTAGGTATTGCCGGATTCGTACTGACCAGTAGAATGAAAGTAACGGATCAGTTTTAATGCAGATCGAATGCTGTAAATAAGAAACCCGTAGAACTGTAGCGGAATAGCGTTTTCTTTGCAATTTCACCCGGTTTGGAATTTTTTTCCCGCTTCCCACTACACCGTATGCAATATTAAATGGTGGCGTTGGAAAGTACAACTTGTCCAGCAAACAACAAGCCCTCATACAGCTATGTGAACAGAAAAATAAAAGAGTTATGGCTGTTTGAAGGCAGGGAGCACAAAACGAAAATGCAGAACCGAAAAAAGCTCCGGTCGTGAAAGGGTTAAAGCCGCTGCAGGTGTTCTATCATGGTTTTTATAGAGCTAAATCACAAGCAAGGCTTCATCCAAAGTGAACAACCTTAGAAAGAAAAACTCCAGTATAAGAAAAAAAACACACGTGTGTCCTGCATTTCATATTTTCAATAGACCCTCAGCTAACATCTGCAGCTGAGCATTTTTTTTTAAGATGAAGAACTCACACACAAAAAATGCAGGTGCAAAAAACACTACTAAAAAAGCAAAAGTGCAGAAAAACACCAGCAAAAATCTATTTGTGAAAGCACTCTTAAACCGGTATCACTGAAATGGTTAAATGTGGTAGGAGCAACTGAAAGCTCTAAATGACTGTCATGATAGTTTGTTGGCTGCCAGCATTTAAATGGATATTGTCAGTTCCTCTCAAACTGACTAATTAATGTGAAATGTCCAAAATGACCAAAATCTAATTAGAAAACTGAACTAATCTCTAATTTTCAATCACAATGTTTTATTTGTCACAACTAATTGATTATTCAAAATTGAAGTCTTGCTGTGCAATTGAAGAGGCAAGTGAAACAGGTCATTCTGCTTTTTGGCAACAGCACACTAGCAAGAAAAAATATGTCTTAGATGAAACCAGGGCTGAATATAGACATCAGAATGGTGACAATGACAATGCAGCAGAGGCGTAGCTACTGGGGGGGGGGGGGGCAAGGGGGGCGATGGCTCCGGCCCAGTGAGTCAGAGGGGGCCCAGCAAGGATGACTATCAGGCGAATACAAGTGAGCGCTTCCATTATGGAAGCGCTCACTTGTATTTAGCGACCCCTATCAGACCTCAGATCAGCCCACGCAGCGCGGGACAGGTAAGAAAGGTTTTTGATTTTAATTTATGTGCTGGTTGGCTGACTGTCTTGAGGTCTGAGGTCTGATGGGGCACTGATGCTGAGGTCTGCATGTGAGGTCTGATGCTGGGGCTGATGGGGGCACAATACGCTGATTCTGAGGTCTTGATGGGGCACACAGTCTGAGGCTGATGACTGAGCTGATACAGTCTTCTGATGAGGCCTGATCGATCTGATGTCTGATGGGTGCAATCTAGGGCACTGATACTGATCTGAGGTCTGATGGGGCACAGTACGCTGATCTGAGTCTGATGGGGGCACAATACGCTGATCTGAGGTCTGATGGCGGGCACAAACGCTTATCTGAGGTCTGATGGGGCACAGTAGGGTGATTGGGGACTAATGGGGGCACATTCTGCTGATCTGAGGTCTGATGGGGGTACAATACGCTGATCTGAGGTCTGATGGGGCACAGTAGGCTGATGTGAGGTCTGATGCGGGGCACAATACGCTGACCTGAAGTATGATGGGGCACAATACACTGATCTGAGGTCGGATGGAGCACAATACGCTGATCTGAGGTCTGATGGCGGGCACAATACGCTTGCATCTGAGGTCTGATGGGGGGCACATTCTGCTGATCTGAGGTCTGATGGGGACACAATACGCTAATCTGAGGTCTGATGGAGGCCACAATACGCTGATCTGAGGTCTGATGGGGGCACAGTAGGGTGATGTGAGGATTAATGGGGGCACATTCTGCTGATCTGAGGTGTGATGGGGGTACAATACGCTGATGTGAGGTCTGATGGGGCCACAGTAGGCTGATGTGAGGTCTGATGGGGGCACATTCTGCTGATCTGAGGTGTGATGGGGGTACAATACGCTGATCTGAGGTCTGATGGGGCACAGTAGGCTGATGTGAGGTCTGATGGGGGCACAATACGCTGACCTGAAGTATGATGGGGGCACAATACACTGATCTGAGGTCGGATGGAGCACAATACGCTGATCTGAGGTCTTGATGGGGGCACAATACGCTGATCTGAGTCTGATGGGGGCACATTCTGCTGATCTGAGGTCTGATGGGGACACAATACGCTAATCTGAGGTCTGATGGAGGCACAATACGCTGATCTGAGGTCTGATGGGGGCACAGTAGGGTGATGTGAGGATTAATGGGGGCACATTCTGCTGATCTGAGGTGTGATGGGGGTACAATACGCTGATGTGAGGTCTGATGGGGCACAGTAGGCTGATGTGAGGTCTGATGGGGGCACATTCTGCTGATCTGAGTGTGATGGGGGTACAATACGCTGATCTGAGGTCTGATGGGGCACAGTAGGCTGATGTGAGGTCTGATGGGGGCACATTCTGCTGATCTGAGGTCTGATGGGGGCACAATATTGCTGATCTGAGGTCTGATGGGGCACAATACACTGATCTGAGGTCTGATGGGGCATAGTAGGCTGATCTGAGGTCTGATGGGCACAATCTGCTGATCTGAGTCTGATGGGGGCACAATACCTGATCTGAGGTCTGATGGGGACAATCTGATCTGAGGTCTGATGGGGCACATTCTGCTGATGTGAGGTCTGATGGGGGCACATCTCTGAGAGCTGATGGGGGCCACAATACGCTGATGTCTGAGGACTGAATGGTGGGCTACAGTATGATCTGTCTGATCTGTAGGTAATGGGGATCTGAGGTCTGATGGGGCACAATACGCTGATCTGAGGTCTAATGGGGCACAATAGGTCTGATCAATGGTGATGGGGATGTGAGGTCTGATGGGGGCATAATACGCTGATCTGGGGTCTGATGGGGCACAGTAGGCTGATCTGAGGTCTGATGAGGGCACAGTGGGCTGATCTGAGGTCTGATGGGGCACAGTAGGCTGTTCTGAGGTCTGATGGGGGCACAGTAGGCTGATGTGAGGTCTAATGGGGGCACAGTAGGCTGATGTGAGGACTGATGGCGGCACAATACGCTGATCTGAGGTTTGATGGGGCACAGTAGGCTGATGTGAGGTCTGATGGGGGCACAATACGCTGATCTGAGGTCTGACGGGGCACAATACGCTGATCTGAGGTCTGATGGGGGCAGGGGACTGTTAGTTTAGTGATGTAAAAACTGGGGACAGGTTTCCTTTAACGTAGGAGTCCCCTTGTTTTTTACTCCTATTACTCCTATATTTTACTGCATTATATGGTAGAGTATTTACACTAGGGTATGTAGAAAGTCTATTGTACTGTACTTAACAGCATAGATGATCTAGCAGTTTATACAGTCATCTTTCTAATACATTATTATAACTACAACTAGTAGTATGTGCCTGTGAAGTTGGAAACGTGCGTTTGGGAAGCCACTTAGTGGGGGGCCCACTCAAGTATGTTTCGCCCCCCCTGTGCTGAACCTCTAGCTACGCCTCTGCAATGCAGTTTTCATTTTTTAAAACAAACATTTAAAAAATGCTAGTCATGATATTCTGCTGATTTGAACAAATCTCTAGGCAAAAGTACAAATTCAGAGAGTCATATGGACATCTACATCTTTGACCTATTGTCCTTTACTAGCCTTTAGCCGAAGTCTATGCTTACCATTACCACTTGACCAGCACTGGTAGAAACTAATTGCCAAATAAAGTATTTGGCAGTTGTAGTACTATGCTGTACAGCATTTGATTTGTGCCCATGATGAACAGCGGTCAAGTTACAATGTTCAGCAAAGGTTTAGGGCAGTGGGGGGATCTTTAGAATTGTGACATTCCATTAAGTTACACTATTTGGGAGATCTCCACTGGTCTTTGCAGTTCTCCCTCTGGCCATAGAGCCTTACAATATACTGACAGTTACTATTCTGGAGAGATCACTCAGCAGTCATCTCATTACTATTACAGATTTACAATGAGAATAACTCCTACATATACTATAGGTACTATACTGTAGATTAGACAGGATTCATCACTGACAATGGGGGATTGTCACAGATCACATCCTTCAACTCCCTACATAATGAATTATGCGCAAAACACAATCCCTTTGATGTCAATGAATAATTTCCAGACAGCAGTTTCCTATGGCCCATGGGCTGCCACTAGGGATGATCGAACTGACTTCGGATGAAACATCCGAAGTAGATTCGCATAAAACTTTGTTTCAATACTGTACAGTGAGCGTTCCATACAGTATTAGAATGTATTTGCTCAGATGAGCCAAAGTTATTACTTCACAAAGTCTCGTGAGACTTCATGTAATAACTTTATAAATTGATTTCTACTATAAAAAAAACATTTCCCGAACTCAGGTTCAGTTCCAAGTGGAAATCAAAGCAAAGTATTTCCCTGAAATACTGTAAAAAACAACAAAAAAATCATACTTACCTAATCCATTGCTCATGACGGGCCAGCCGCTGCCATCTTGATTAAAGACCTTGCTTGAAATCCCATGTGGGGTGACGTATGACGTCACCACCGCGCAAGATTTTGCACTAGATCTTCAATCAATTTTTTGGGAAAATTCAGTGAAGCAGCCGTATAAAATTTTTGAATACTTCACTCATCTCTAATTATAGACTTAAATATTAAAGCCAGATGCTGCGATAAGTGATCAAAGCGGCATCTGAAGGGTATAATGACGGGAGCGGTACAACCGCTTCTCCTTGCTCTCACCTGCTATTTACAAAGATATATTGTTCATGACGAAGTTATTCGTCACAAAGTGAATCTTTTTGTAAAATTCAGCAAAGCAGCCAAATCAAATTTTAGACAACTTCGATCAACACTAGTATTTATATGTTAATACACGTAGGAAAATTACAAAAACAATTGTATAATAAATTATTAATTAGAACTCCACATAATAAATATACCAATGTTCCAAATTATTAGTGGTTAGTTATAGTTTTTCGACATGCAGGTGGCCAGAAACAGTTATTTAGAGAAGGATAGTTCAGATCTACAAACCCGATAGAAGAGGTGTCTGAAACAAAGCAACTATTCACTACAACAAATTGTGGGAAGAAAAAATTTAGACTGAAACACGGATTCAATTTGTATCAAATTATTTGTTGCCATAAGTTTCTAGTCAGTAGCACAGCTCAACTCAAATAAGGAATTTTAATTTAATTTCATCTTCTTTAAACAGACACACTTCGACCAAATGCTATTTTTTCAGTAGTTTATTTTACATAGGATAATTACACTCTAAAAAACAGCAAATTAAAGTTATAGTCTTAGAAACAGTTTTACTGAAGTAAGAACGATGAGAATCAGGAACTTAAAAGGAAGTCTTTTAAATTAGGAATAGATTTGTATTAGTCAAACATTTTACTGTAAAGTTTCAGAGAAAATATAGTTTCAGAAAGTGACAGAGAAATAGGGGAAGGGAGTCCACCTGTCTTCTCCAGTTAGTCCCCACTCATCTAAAATTGAGCTCTTCAAATTAAAGCAACGTTTAATATGATCTTTGGTAGGTTCC
This sequence comes from Rhinella marina, assembly GCA_900303285.1. Classification (NCBI taxonomy): domain Eukaryota; kingdom Metazoa; phylum Chordata; class Amphibia; order Anura; family Bufonidae; genus Rhinella; species Rhinella marina. The sequence goes on along the minus strand of ONZH01029547.1, from coordinate 18,315 downwards.
CGTTTGATGATGTGCCTGGTGTTGCAGCTAGGGATAAGCATAAAACTTTGTTTCAATACCGTACAGAGTGAGCACTCCGTACAGTATTAGAATGTATTGGCTCAGATGAACTAAAGTCATTACTTCATAAATTCTTGCGAGACTTCGTGTAATAACTTCATAAATTGATTTCTTCTGTAAAACACATTTCCCAAACTTGGGTTTGGTTCCAAGGTACCACTTGGAACTGAACCAGAGTCCGGGAAATGTTTTTTCACAGTAGGAATCAATTTAAAATCATATTTACCTCATCCAGTTGGTCGCGAAGAGCCTGCAGCTGCCATCCAGAGTGAAATCTTGTGCGGCCCATGACGATGTCCTCATGTCGGCCGGCCTGGTGACATCATAAGTTACCTCGCATGGGATTTCGTGGAATCCTCAATCAAGATGGCGGCGACGAGCTCTTTGCGCTCAAAAGGATGAGACAAGTATGATTTTGTAATTTTTTTTACCCCATTTCTGCGAAAATAGATTTGTTACCATGAAGCACGAGGAAATTCTGCTTCGTAGCAAATCGAATTTTCCCTGAAATTTGGATCGAAGTCAACTTTGTGCACTTCGATTTGATCAACATTAATGAATACTGAACACCAGCAAACTACAAAGTCCCATACAGCCATACTGGTCAGATCCTGAAGCCTATATTTGATAGGCTGACAAGAAGGAAACAGAAGGGACTATGACTACAGGATCAATCTAAACAAGGTTTATAATCATGGTGCTATATGGGTGCATATAAGAGTTGTAGACATGAAAGGTAAGACTTTTTTTTAGTGAAGATTTAGATGTAGAAATAGATGAGAAATGACTGTGTGGAAATACCCAGTAATGGGCATGCCAGTGTCATATTTTGTTTTTGGTTGGACTACCAAAGTTACAAAAATCAACCAGTTCAAACAAATGTTATCCTCTCCAAAAAAGTTTCATCCACCATGGTTCCATTGTTCTTCTCATTCCTTCATTCCAGTCCATATTCAAGCATTGAAAATGTAAGGATATGATGAATTTTATATAACCAGCATCTTGAAAATAGAATTGTCTTTGATCTGCATGATCACTGTACAAGACATTCTGATAAATGTATTATTCAACTGGTGCTAAAATGAGGCTTCACTTCCTAAGTTTTAGTAAAGGGAATGGCCACCATAAAATTCCTGTCTTTTTGTCTCTCTTTAGAAAAATGTTGAAATCTACCATCAATCATGCTGAAAATATGTATGGCTTTGATAATGTAAGAATAAGGTTTCAGTTTAAATCATGCTGCTAGAAAAATAAATCTGTGCACTATGACATATGGTTTGTTAATGATTTTCTAACAGATATAATCGGTCTTCCAGGTGGATAGACATATAGATTTATGGGAGGTTTTAAATTCTAGACAATGCCTTCATATTCCATATACGTAGATATTGCAGAAGATGAAAAAATCTGGTATAGTGGTGGTAAAAGGATCAGGGATGATTTATATATTGCAATAAACAGACTTAAGGAGTCCTGAATTTTCTCTGTTAGAACACAGTAGCAGAAAGATTTATAACACAGTTTGTATTATGAAGGACTGCATAAAAGCAGAATAACCCAGTTCTATAAGTGTTACATAGAGAAGAGATACAAAACAGATTACTCAATTTCTTGTGACAATTAATTGTAAAACATGAGGTTTCAGTATCCCATGTCAGGGGTCTGCATTGTCCAGGAATTGTGTGTATGTGTGTGTGTGTGTGTGCATGTGTGTGTGTGTAATAAATAACTATTTTATATATCCTGTCCTCCAATAAACAGCCAAACCATAAAATGTGAGAATAAAAAGGACAAAAAAGAACAAATTTACTATGGATTTGGAAGTTAATGTACTCCAGCTTTAGTGATGCTGTGTCATTAGTTTCATTGATCTTTTCCATAAGAAATTACATTAGAAATTGTCATTGTAAATATGAAACATGAGACAACAGGAAGTAAATCCAAGGCTCTTAATTTTAATTAGTTCAGAGTCAAATAAAATTTTCTCTGGAGTCCAGCGTGAGTTGCAAAGGATGACCTTAAGCAAAATATAGGGTATAAAAATGTCTACTGATAAATCAAAAGCCTTATACCAAAGAATACACAGATGTAGTAGGCTGAATTTGTGTCAAAAAGTTCTTTGCACACAATAGTTTTACCTACAGAACTGAAAATAGTGTATTTGATGGCTACAACTGCAAAAAAAGGGGGTCAGTCAGCACATCCAATGTGCAGGTGCACGCTGCCATGGCTAGAGGCACAAAGGAAAAAAACACAATGCAGTAGCACTCTGCAAATGCAAATAATGTACAATAATTCCATAGTCATATAAAACTTTCTGGTGCTAATGCTATGCTTATTTTGCAAAATTGAGATTCTTGGCTAATCATTTTGTACAAAATTATTTGGGTCTGTCTGCCAAACCTCAAGGCGATCTCTTTAAGACGGGAACCTAACACTAATGTACAAAATGATTTGCCAAGAATCTCAATTTTGCAAAATAAGCATAGCATTAGCACTAGAATGTTTTATATGACTATGGCATTATTATACATTATTTGCATTTGCAGAGTGCTGCTGCATTGTGTTTTTTCCTTTGGATTTGATGGGTGTTATTATTGTTTTTTTACATAGTACAAATTAGGCATCTAACTTACTACTCCAAGTTGACCAGCTATTGGCTTTAGTGAATTAGGGTTAATGTGAACTGCCCCTTGAAGACCCAGAGGGCTCATGTGCTTTACAACCAGAGGAAGATAGGCCTTGCTGGCAAGCAGGACACAGCTTACATGAAAATAAAGAGCTGACCTGGAGATGGTTCCACACTGCTGGGATAGGTAAGCAGAGTGGCAGCTTCCACAGGCCATCACTGCGACACTGCTTCAACCTATTTTTTTATCTGAGCTGGTGGACTGCAGATGTCTCAGGTATCTGTCTCTTGCTTGTGGTTCTATGTCCCATAGCATCACAATACAATCCTCATTCCCACTACTCCTGTAAAGATACACACATGACATTCAGGGCCAACTGTCCACTTTATCTACTCCTTCTGCTGTTTCATACTGGTCAGGAGACCCCAATTTTGTCCATATATTGGTACTTCAGAGATAGCTGTACAGTGAATTGTTAAAAGACATACTGATATGAAGCTAAGATTGTGAGCCCCATTGGAGACAGCCTGATGCTAATGTCTGTAAAGCGCTGCGGAATATGTCAGCTCTATATACTGTATTTTTCTTCCTATAAGACGCACCGGCCCATAAGACGCACCTAGGTTTTAGAGGAGGACAATAAGAAAAAAATATATATTTTCATTAAACCTCTTGTCAGACCACTAATCAGACCCTCAATGTTAATCAGACCTAAGCTGACAGCCCCAATAAGACCTCCAATGTTAATAAGACCCCAATAAGACCTCAGATCAGACCCCCAATCAGAGCTCAGCTTAGACCCCAATGTGAATGACCCCCAATCAGACCTCAGATCAGCCCCCCATATGCCTCATATCAGCCCCCCATATGTCTTTCACCAGCCCCCATTGCCTTTCATCAGCCCCCATTGCCTCCCATGAGCCCCCATTGCCTTTCATAAGCCCCCAGCCGCCAAAATTAGCCCCCAGCCACCATAAATTAGCCCCCATCCGCCATAAATTAGCCCCCAGCAGCATTACATGAGCCCCCCCATTGCCTCTCACCAGCCCCCTTTGCCTCCTGTTTTATAAAATAAATAAACCACTTACGTCTCCTGCTCCTGGACACAGCCTCTCCTCTCAGTCCGCGCTCTGCCTCACACTGTGCGCAGCCCTGTGCAGCCCTGCACAGCCCTGCACAGCCGACAGCCGAGCGGAGGACCAGGAAGCAGTGAGTACAGAGTCTTCACCGCTTCCTGGTCCTCCGGTTCTAATGAGCTCTTCCATAATGAAGCGCTCATTAGCATTCGCACCATAAGACGCAGGGGCATTTTCCCCCTACTTTTTTTTTGGGGGGGGGAGGGAATGCGTCTTATGGGGCAAAAAATACGGTAAGTGAATAAAATAAATAAATAAATAAAACTTACTTGTCCCAACTGTGCTATATGCAACCCCACTTCTTTCTGCAATAGACGATACATTTGTGCACTTTAAAATAAGCCATAAATGCATTTCTGCTGTCTGGCAATGTTAATAAACACACTGCTGTAGATTTTGCTGTGAGTACACTCTTGTAGGAGGTTGATGGTTATCTTGTGGTGTCACTTTTGTATTCTGTTCTGGGAGCACTGTGGTTTGTACAGTAAGGAAGAGCCTTTATTAACATGCCCTCACCACCCCAAAGCAATAGTATTAGTATTGTATGGTGGTATCAATAGTTGTATTACTATCCACAATGCTCTAATTATCTCCTAGACTGCTGCAGTATCCTCCTCTGTTGCCTCCTATCTAACACTTTGGCATCCCTCCAATCCATGCCCAAGTCTGCTGCCCAGCTAATCCACCTCTTACACCATTTCTCCTTTGCCTCTTCTCTTTGCCAATCCCTTAACAAGTTACCCATTGTCCAGAGAATCCAGTACAAAACATTAACTATGACTGTGGTAATAGAGGGATCCCGATATCAAAATTATTGTTAGGAGCAGGCAACCTCTCCCTTAACATTCCTGTAGTGGATCATCACCTCACCTGTGCCCTTTCTAGAGACAGGCCAGGAGATTGTAGCAATAAAACCAGTGAGATGGAACAACTTCACAGAGTCCAGAGACTCCTATAATAAAATGCAAAGATGTCATATACGGTACCAGCTTTATACAGTCCAGAACCGTTAGAGGGGTCAGGAGAAGGTTAGAGTCTTTTCTAGCCGAGGTCACACATAGAAACCCTATCTTGCAATATACATCAAAGAAATATGTGGCCTAATCCATATTTGAGTCACGTGCTTTATCCTGAGAACTCAGGCCATGTACAAGTTTAGGGTGACTTCAAAATTTCCTTATTTTTGAAAGAAAAGCACAGTTTTTTATCAATGAAGATAACATTAAATTAATCAGAAATACACTCAATACATTGTTAATGTGGTAAATGACTATTCTAGCTGCAAACGTCTGGTTTTTAATGCAATATCTACATAGGTGTATAGAGGCCCATTTCCAGCAACCGTCACTCCAGTGTTCTAATAGTACATTGTGTTTGCTACCTGTGTAAGAAGGCTAATGGATGTTTAGAAAACCCTTGAAAATCCTAGTGCAAGTATGTTAGCACAGCTGAAAGCAGTTTTCCTGGTTAGAGAAGCTATAAAACTGACCTTCCTTTGAGCTAGTTGAGAATCTGGAGCATTACATTTGTGGGTTCGATTAAACTCTCAAAATGGCCAGAAAAAGAGAACTTTCATGTGAAACTCGACAGTCTATTCTTGTTCTTAGAAATGAAGGCTATTCCATGCGAGAAATTCCTACAACGGTGTGTACTACTCCCTTCAGAGAACAGCACAAGCAGGCTCTAACCCGAGTAGAAAGAGAAGTGGGAGGCCCCGCTGCACAACTGAGCAACATACATTAGAGTGTCTCATTTGAGAAATATATGCCTCACAGGTCCTCAACTGGCAGCTTCATTAAATAGTACCCACAAAACGCCAGTGTCAATGTCTATAGTGAAGAGGCGACTCCGGGATGCTGGCCTTCAGGGCAGAGTGGCAAAGAAAAAGCCGTATCTAAGACTAGCTAATAAAAGGAAAAGATTAATATGGGCAAAAGAACACAGACATTGGACAGAGGAAGATTGGAAAAAAGTGTTATGGACAGACAAATCGAAGTTTGAGTTGTTTGGATCACACAGAAGAACATTTGTGAGACGCAGAACAACTTAAAAGATGCTGGAAGAGTGCCTGAAGCCATTTGTCAAGCATGGTGGAGGTAATGTGATGGTCTTCGGTTGCTTTGGTGCTGGTAAAGTGGGAGATTTGTACAATGTAAAACGGATTTTGAATAAGGAAGGCTATCACTCCATTTTGCAACGCCATGCCATACCCTGTGGACAGCGCTTGATTGGAGACAATTTCCTCCTACAACAGGACAATGACCCAAAGCACACCTCCATGTTAAGCAAGAACTATTTAGGGAAGAAGCAGGCAGCAGGTATTCTATCTGTAATAGAGTGGCCAGCGCAGTCACCAGATCTCAACCCCATTGAGCTGTTGTGGGAGCAGCTTGACGTATGGTACGCAAAAAGTGCCCATCAAGCCAATCCAAGTTATGGGAGGGGCTTCTGGAAGCATGGGGTGAAATTTCTTCAGATTACCTCAGCAAATTAACAGCTAGAATGTCAAAAGTTTGCAATGCTGTAATTGCTGCAAATGGAGCATTCTTTGACAAAAGCAATGTTTGAAGGAGAAAATTATTATTTCAAATAAAAATCATTATCTCTACCAGGCCACCTACAGGCCCTCTCTCCAAACAATTTTTCCGGAGCGTCAACTACAGACACTCTAAAAGCATTTTTCAGGAGCGTCAACTACAGACACTCTAAAACAATTTTTCAGGAGTGTCAACCACAGACACAATTTTTTTTTTTTTCGGAAGGTCGACTTCAGACACTCCAAAAAAATTTTTTTGGGAGGCTCACCTACAGCCATTTGACTGCAATCTCAGTCGGACAAAGGCATTGGTGGTGTCACCGCCATGCTGTGTCAGGCTAAATTGTTGGGTGCTTCGCCTGCTCCTGCACTGTAACTTGGTCACTCTGTAGTCATAGCCATACAGGGCCAAGATAAATTTTTATGTGCTTCGCCTGCTCCTGCAGTGTAACTCAGTCACTCTGTAGTCAAAGCCATACAGGGCCTCGATAAATTTTTATGTGCTTCGCCTGCTCCTGCACTGTAACTCGGTCACTCTGTTGTCACAGCCATACAGGGTCACGCTAAATTTTTATGTGCTTCGCCTGCTCCTGCACTGTAACTTGGTCACTCTGTAGTCACAGCCATACAGGGCCTCGATAAATTTTTATGTGCTTTGCCTGCTCCTGCACTGTAACTCGGTCACTCTGTAGTCACAGCCATACAGGGCCACTGTAAATTGTTATGTGCTTCGCCTGCTCCTGCACTGTAACTCGGTCACTCTGTAGTCACAGCCATACAGGGTCAAGCTACATTTTTATATGCTTCACCTGCTCCTGCACTGTAACTCGGTCACTCTGTAGTCTCAGCCATACAGGGCCTCAATAAATTTTTATGTGCTTCGCCTGCTCCTGCACTGTAACTCTGTTACTCTGTAGTCACAGCCATACAGGGTCACGCTAAATTTTTATATGCTTCGCCTGCTCCTGCACTGTAACTCGGTCACTCTGTACTCACAGCCATACAGGGCCTCGATAAATTTTTATGTGCTTCGCCTGCTCCTGCACTGTAACTCAGTAACTCTGTTGTCACAGCCATACAGGGTCACGCTAAATTTTTATGTGCTTTGCCTGCTCCTTCAGTGTAACTCGGTCACTCTGTAGTCATAGCCATACAGGGCCACGATAAATTTTTATGGTCTGGGTGAGCACAATTGCCTTGAGGGTCACCACCAGGCTGTTGCCCGAGAATTTGGGGTAATGGTGAGGCAGAGGCTCAGAGGCTTCCATGCATGCTGCCCCTGCTGTTTCCTGTCCATTTCCATCATTTTCTGAGGTTTCCAGGTTTTCACCCAGCCTTCCCTATGCAGAGCCTTGGTCCCCTGCAAAAAATGCTCGAGTCTCCCATTGACTTCAATGGGGTACGTTATTCGAAACGAGCACCCGAGCATCGGGAAAAATTCGACTCGAATAACGAGCACCCGAGCATTTTAGTGCTCGCTCATCTCTAGTCCTAACAATTCCATGACCTTAGGAGAAACATTACCTTTACAGGTAAAGCAATACTAAAGCAATTCACAGGTTACTAAAACAATATAGGTAACACTTCTTCTAAGGTCATGGGATCGTTAGAACACAAGAAGGCTCTTATTAAAGTGAAGTTTTAATATCAAAAAAGGATAGTGCATACAAACAATGGGGTTATCATAGAAAATACAACCTAAAATATACAGACATGTACATACAGTGCAAAATAACAGTATGTAAAATAAAAGGGATAAATACAGAACTTAATACGTTATGTGACAAGGTCTCCCGATCTGAGCCCCTTAGACTTTTATCTTTGGGGTCATCTGAAGGCAATTGTCTATGCTGTGAAGATACGAGATGTGCAGCACCTGAAACTATGGATACTGGAAGCCTGTGCTAGCATTTCTTCTGCGGTGTTGCTATCAGTGTGTGAAGAGTGGGAGAAGAGGGTTGCATCGACAATCCAACACAATGGGCAGCACTTTGAACACATTTTATAAGTGGTCAGAAACTTTTAAATAACTCATGAAAGAATAAAGTTACGTTAAAACCAACCATTGGTTTTCTTGTGAAATTCTCAATAAGTTTGATGTGTCACATGACCCTCTTCCCATTGAAAACACTAAAGTTGGATCCAAAATGGCTGACTTCAAAATGGCCGCCATAGTCACCACCCATCTTAAAAATTTCCCCCCCTCCCATATACTAATGTGCCACAAACAGGAAGTTAATATCACCAACCATTCCCATTTTATTTAGGTGTATCCATATAAATGGCCCACCCTGTATATAGAAAATATACTTATGCTAATGCTTCATTATAAGTGTGAGATTCTTGGCAAATACATTTTGCACAAATTAATTTGTGCCTGTCCGCCAACGACATGAATCTACACTAAATACTACCTCCTCTTCTGCCTCTTCTGGTGCCATTAAATTCAGGAAATACAGGTTCCACGCGCATGTTGAGTCCATATTGTATTATACCTTTTTTGGTGCCATAATGGAATATAGGCTCCACTTGTATGCTGAACCAACTCTGTATTTTACCCCTCCTAGCATCAACTGGCCTCTAACAAATGGAGTCAGCCACATCTCCAATGCAGTCTGTTAAGAAAAAAGTGGAGGTTAGTCAGCACATCCCAATGCACAGGTGCATGTAGCTGTGGCTGAAAGCACAAAAGCAAAAACAAACACAATGCAACAGAAGTCTGCAATACAAATAACAAAGTAAATATAATAGTGCCATACTCACTATAGAAAATACAATGCAATCTTTTTAGAACAGGAACCAGGAAACAGGAACACGGCAAGGTGATCTCTTTAGGACAGGAACCTACACTAAATACTACCTCCACTTGTGGCCTTCATTAAACTCAGGGAATGCATGTTTCACATGTCCTAAAGAGATTGCCGCTTTATAATACAGGCCCAGTATAACATAATTATTTGAGTACATTTTAGTATCATTTTAGTATTTTTATTTGACCTCGGTATAGTAAAATAGTATCATAGTTTGTAAGGCTGAAAAAAGACATCTGTCCATCCAGTTCAGCCTGTTTTCCTACAAGTTGATCCAGGGGAAGGCAAAAAAAAAACCCTGTGAGGTAGAAGCCAATTTTCCTCACTTTAGGGGGAAAAATTCCTTCCCGACTCCAGTCAGGCAATCAGAATAACTCCCTGGATCAACGACCCATCTCTAATAACTATAACCTGTAATATTATTACCCTCCAGAAATACATCCAGGCCCTTCTTGAACTCTCTTAGTGAACTTACCATCACCACCTCCTCAGGCAGAGAGTTCCATAGTCTCACTGCTCTTACCGTAAAGAATCCTCTTCTATGTTTATGTACAAACCTTCTTTCCTCCAGACGCAGAGGATGTCCCCTCGTCACAGTCACAGTCCTCGGGATAAATAGATGATGGGAGAGATCTCTGTACTGACCTCTGATATATTTATACATAGTTATTAGATCTCCCCTCAGTCGTCTTTTTTCTAAAGTGAATAAGCCTAATTTTGATAATCTTTCTGGGTACTGTAGTCCACCCATTCCAGTTATTACTTTAGTTGCCCTCCTCTGAACCCTCTCCAGCTCTGCTATGTCTGCCTTGTTCACAGGAGCCCAGAACTGTACACAGTACTCCATATGTGGTCTGACTAGTGATTTGTAAAGTGGCAGGACTATGTTCTCATCACGGGCATCTATGCCTCTTTTGATGCAACCCATTATCTTATTGGCCTTGGCAGCAGCTGTCTGACACTGGTTTCTGCAGCTTAGTTTGCTGTTCACTAAAATTCCTAGGTCCTTTTCCATGTCAGAGTTACCCAATGCTTTACCATTTAGTATGTACTGGTGACTTGCATTATTCCTTCCCATATGCATAACCTTACATTTGTCAGTGTTAAACCTCATCTGCCACTTTTCATGGCAAAAGTAAAAATATATTTTAATTTTAGTTTTTTTTGTAAACATTCTAAAATTATTTTCATATTCTTAGTATTTAGTAAATAACACCTAATACAATATACAATCAGGAATGTTTCATTGTTGTACTGAAAAATTTGTCTTCACCGTCAGGATCCATGAATTTGGATAGCAAGAGAGTACTTGAGAGTATCTCAAATACATTGTCAGTCTATTATGACCAGGAGAATAAATGCTTGTAGAAAACCTTTGCTTTCTACTTTATTTTTGTGTCTATTAAAAGTATAAACATAATTTAATCATTGACATCCTTAGGTCATTTTGCTCTCATAACCTTTACAATTTGAACTTTCCTGTCAAAGACAATTTTTTCGTGTTATTTCAAAGTAATCCTATCTTTGAGCTAAATTCAAAATGTATTTTTTCCTTTCTGTGCCAGTGGCAAAACTACTATGTTACATATAAACAGTGGTTAAGCATAAATTCCAATTTAATCAAAAACATGTGCAAATGTAATTATTTATGTATTCAGGCATGCACAATGGAAACATGATATAATAATCACAAGTGTGGAATGCCATCACCTGAAAAATCAGACTACTTTTAATATGAAAAATGTATCTAACAAATACATATTTCCTATTGAAGGTAATACTTGGATTAAAAAAAAAGAATAACCCATCATAGAGTTTTAAGTATCATGAATATGATCCATGTAAGAACCCCCCCCCCCCAGCACAAAGTAGCCTATAATTGATTTATAACTTTGTGGATATTACACCATTTTCCCAGAAGTAACTGTGACCCCAATAATATCCTCTCTGTGGCTGTGTAAAATGCTGGTAAAAAGCTGCAAAAACTTGAAAATTGACAAAGCAGGTAAAAAAAAATGTTTTGAAATATGTTAGATATTTGTGTCAGATATGTATGTCACCAAATAAATTTAACTTTTAATTTATACCTCATGAAATAATAAATAGCATGTAAATATAAGCAACAGATATAGTTCATTTAAAATGAAAGGTCAGCATTAAAAGAAAAAAATATTGAGATATTGTTTTAAGGTTGCGGTTTCCAGGCTTTAGTTCTTCACATTTCACACCAATCAATACAGTCATAGATAACAAGCCATACTTCAAAAGCTACAGATTGATATTAGATATAAGTCGATTTCTTGAATTTTGTCTCTAAAACTCCATGTAATATGAATATAGAGAAAATTGAGATACTAACTAGAGTTGAGCGAACGTACTCGTAACGAGCACTGTACTGCTCGGATCCTTGCGCTTGCATGCCCACAGGCATCCGGATCCGTCCTCACCTGACTGTAAGTCAATGGGGGCAGATCCGTTTGGTATGACACACGAGTGTGTCATACCAAACGGATCCGTCCCCACTGACTTGCAGTCGGGTGAGGAGGACGGACAGGGATGGCTGCGGCCATGCAAGCGCAGGGGATCCAAGCAGTACAGTGCTCGTTACGAGTACGTTCGCTCAACTCTAATACTGACCTCCAGTGGTGAAGTATTGTGGTATATCAGCTACTCACCGAGCAATGTAACTAGTAAGCCCTCATGGGCAGGGTTCTTTTAATCCTTTATGCCAATCTGTCACTCCATTAGCTTATTCTTATTATACTAGTTATTGTATTAAGTATGTAAAACCCTTTTTCTTATGAACAGCACTTTAAAGAGAATCTGTTAAGTCCAAAAACCCCTGCAATCTAGACTGAGCAGTCTATAGTGTAAGTGATGCTGAGTCTGATTATGTCAGTTTTATCTTCATAATCATTTGCATTCTGATGCTGTGCTCCGACAAACCACCAGTAAGATGCTTTGAGAGGACTCTCTTTTGAGTCCTCTCCATTACATGCATGGGCACGCGTGCTCTACATTTTAATACATGTTCCATTTAAAGGGATTGTCCAGGATTTTAAAACTGAGGACTTGTGCTAAAATAGAAAAGAATACTCACCTGTACAAAGCACTGATGCAGAGTTTCCCCCTGGTGTTTGTTTACTTCCCTGGAGTGATTATTTCCAATACCCCAGACTATGGGGTATCTGCAATTGTTTGTAATGTTTTTGTTATATTTATACTTTGTACATGAGCAGAAGGTATAGTTGGCAGGGACAGGGATAACTGGTCTTTTCCTCCCTCTTGGTAGAAGTGGTCTGGTCCTACTTTCTTCCAGGAGGGTGAGTTTGAGTTCAGACTAAATGGAGATAGCAAGCACATGCTAGAGCTCCTACTCCAAGGGACCTTATCTAGTTCTAAAGTGAGACCACTAATCCAGAGAGATTCCTGGAACCAAGATTAATTACATCATAGAAAACTACAATGTGTTTAGTCAGCAGAGTGACCAGCAAACTGTAGCTTTCTAAACCCTGCTGCAGTTGAGGGACAATATATTTCAGACACCTATGACCTAAACAACATCTGGGCCAGACTAGCTCCAAGTCTGTATCTCACAGGGGACACCTATATCCACAAGTACCTGCAAGTACTATTTGATTGCCACTTATTCACCATACCTCATTATCTGTGACAGAAACTGTACTGTGTAATGACTACAGCTGGATATGCCACAAGTTTTTTTTTACTTCTGGCCTGATTCTTCAAATCACCTTTCCACTGCACCATTCTCACAGGCAGGGTTGGGACGATGGATGGACAAGGGTAGGCACCTGACTAGGGTGCCACCTCACTACCCCAAAAGGGGGTGCACATTTACTTTAATAAAAAATTATAACTTTCTAATTTAACTAATGAGTGCTTCAATTGTGGAAGCACCCATTAGTACAGGAAGCCCAGGGAAAAGCAAGTATGGCGCTCCTAGCGATAGAAGTACTCATCATTCCCTGGTCTTCCTCTTCTCTGGGTGCTGGTTCTGCAAAGTCCCCTGAGAGGACGTAATTCATGTAACCTCATGCTGTACATTATCAGGTCACAGTGCAGACTGGGAACTGCAGAGCTGAAGATTACAGATAATTATTTTTTATTTTTGTCTGATCTGAGGTCTACAAGACATAGTGGGAGTGAAATTAACTAAGTAACTAGGTATGCAGTGGATGGTGGTGGAGAAAACTAACTGAAAAAGGTTTGAGGAGGTTATTTGCCCCGGCAAAAACTGAAATAACAGACAGTAATCTGCAGGGTTAACTCTGTGGCAGATATAATATAGAAGCTGTCCTGCGTCATCAGACTGAGCACCAATCTGAGACATAGGAGACAAGGTAAGGGCAAACCATTATAAACAGGGTTAATCAACTCTCTGTATACAGCAATGATCGGCCTTACTGCCCTGTACCCGCAGACAAAGTCACCTGCTCAAAGAATTGCCTGCCATGTCTAAGCATGGTGCTGATGTAGGGCAGTGATATAGACTGCGTCCATATTATATCATAGAGTGGTTTTTAACCCCCTGGGTTACTGTCTGCCCTCTAGCGAATGTTTTGGAGTTACTGTCTGCCCTCTAGCGAATGTTTTGCTTGGCTAGTTCCACAATAATACCAGATCTCTCAAAATTCCAGCGTTATCGGAAGCTTAAACGTTACTACTAGAGATGAGCGAGTAGTGTTTGATCGAGCTGGTATTCGATCAAATACTACGCTATTCGTCGTACTCGATTTCGTTCGAGTATAACGGCGATGGCGCACTTAGAATTCGTTTCCCCTCCCACCTTCCCTGGCGCTCTTTTTCCACCAATCACCATGCAGGGGGGGTATGACAGGCCCGCTGAGCATGCTGGCAGCGCGAAAACGGCGTCTACATGCATTGGCTGGAAAAACCATGTGACCTCGAATCATAAAAACTCAGCTCTTCCTGCTCGTTCGCATATGCTGCGTGAACTTAGTTAGGGACAGAGGCTGGAGAAGGGAGAGACAGGTTTTAGCTGTTGGACAGGCAGGAGCGTGATTAAAAGCCCTTATCAGGGCTACTATAGTGCAGTACAGTGATAGCTTTACTACAATATACACTTTACAGAGAACGGCTGCTGTATTCAGGGATAGCTGCTAGAGTAGGGACAGAGAGAGGCATTAGTGGTGTATTAGGTGCTCTGCTACATACCAAACTATATTTGGCACTCATGTTCTGCGTTCTTTTTGGCTGCAAAACCCTGTTATATACCTTGTGTGTATATGCACCATCTGATCTTCTGGCAGTATACGGCTGTGTACTTTTTTTTTTTTTTTTAAATACAGTTTAATTGGCAATAGTGTTCTGGGTTCTGTGTGCCTGCAATACCCTTTTTGTATACCAGGTGTAAATACCCACCGTCTGAACAGTTAGTACACGGCTGTGTACCTAGAAATATAAAATATATAGGCCTTTTCATTGGCAACTGTACTGTGCGTTCTCTTGCAAAATAATTTTATATACGTGGTGTTAATACACACCGTCTGAAAAGTTAGTACATGGCTGTGTACCTTGAAATATAAAATATATAGGCCTTTTTATTGGCAACTGTACTGTGCGTTCTCTTGCAAAAATAATTTTATATACTTGGTGTTAATACACACCGTCTGAAAAGTTAGTACATGGCTGTGTACCTTGAAATATAAAATATATAGGCCTTTTTATTGGCAACTGTACTGTGCGTTCTCTTGCAAAATAATTTTATATACCTGGTGTTAATACACACCGTCTGAACAGTTAGTACACGGCTGTGTACCTTGAAATATAAAATATATAGGCCTTTTCATTGGCAACTGTAATGTGCGTTCTCTTGCAAAATAATTTTACATAACAGTTGTTTATACACACCGTCTGAACAGTTAGTACATGGCTGTGTACCTCGAAATATAAAATATATAGGCCTTTTCATTGGCAACTGTACTGTGCGTTCTCTAGCAAAATAATTTTATATACCTGGTGTTAATACACACCGTCTGATCTGTTAGTACACGGCTGTGTACCTTGAAATATAAAATATATAGGCCTTTTCATTGGCAACTGTACTGTGCGTTCTCTTGCAAAATAATTTGATATACCTGGTGTTAATACACACCGTCTGAACAGTTAGTACACGGCTGTGTACCTTGAAATATAAAATATATAGGCCTTTTCATTGGCAACTGTACTGTGCGTTCTCTTGCAAAATAATTTGATATACCTGGTGTTAATACACACCCTCTTAACAGTTAGTACATCGGCTGTGTACCTTGAAATATTAAAATATATAGGCCTTTTCATTGGCAACTGTACTGTGCGTTCTCGTTGCAAAATAATTTTACATACCTGGTGTTAATACACACCATCTGAACAGTTAGTACACGGCTGTGTACCTCGAAATATAAAATATATAGGCCTTTTCATTGGCAACTGTACTGTGCGTTCTCTTGCAAAATAATTTTACATACCTGGTGTTAATACACACCGTCTGAACAGTTGGTACACGGCTGTGTACCTTGAAATATAAAATATAGGCCTTTTCATTGGCAAACTGTAACTGTGCGTTCTCTTGCAAATAATTTTTACATACCTGGTGTTAATACACACCGTCTGAACAGTTAGTACATGGCTGTGTACCTTGAAATATAAAATATATAGGCCTTTTCATTGGCAACTGTACTGTGCGTTCTCTTGCAAAATAATTTTATATACTCGTGTTAATACACACCGTCTGAACAGTTAGTACACGGCTGTGTACCTTGAAATATAAAATATATAGGCTTTTCATTGGCAACTGTACTGTGCGTTCTCTTGCAAAATAATTTTATATACCTGGTGTTAATACACACCGTCTGAACAGTTAGTACACGGCTGTGTATCTTGAAATATAAAATATATAGGCCTTTTCATTGGCAACTGTACTGTGCGTTCTCTTGCAAAATAATTTAACCTACCTGGTGTTAATACACACCATCTGAACAGTTAGTACACAGCTGTGTACCTTGAAATATAAAATATATAGGCCTTTTCATTGGCAACTGTACTGTGCGTTCTCTTGCAAAATAATTTTATATACCTGGTGTTAATACACACCGTCTGAACAGTTAGTACACGGCTGTGTACCTTGAAATATAAAACATATAGGCCTTTACAAATCACTAGTCAGACCACACATGGAGTACTGTGTACAGTTCTGGGCTCCTGTGAACAAGGCAGACATAGCAGAGCTGGAGAGGGTTCAGAGGAGGGCAACTAAAGTAATAACTGGAATGGGTGGACTACAGTACCCAGAAAGATTATCAAAATTAGGGTTATTCACTTTAGAAAAAAGACGACTGAGGGGAGATCTAATAACTATGTATAAATATATCAGAGGTCAGTTACAGAGATCTCTCCCACGATCTATTTATCCCCAGGACTGTGACTGTGACGAGGGGCCATCCTCTGCGTCTGGATGAAAGAAGGTTTGTACACAAACATAGAAGAGGATTCTTTACGGTAAGAGCAGTGAGACTATGGAACTCTCTGCCTGAGGAGGTGGTGATGGTAAGTTCACTAAAAGAGTTCAAGAGGGGCCTGGATGTATTTTTGGAGGGTAATAATCTTACAGGTTATAGTTACTAGAGAGGGGTCATTGATCCAGGGAGTTATTCTGATTGCCTGATTGGAGTCGGGAAGGAATTTTTTTCCCTAGTGGGGAAAACTGGCTTCTACCTCACAGGGTTTTTTTGCCTTCCTCTGGATCAACTGGTAGGAAAACAGGCCGAACTGGATGGACAGATGTCTTTTTTCGGCCTTATAAACTATGTTACTATGTTACTATGTTTTCATTGGCAACTGTACTGTGCGTTCTCTTGCAAAATAATTTTATATACCTGGTGTTAATACACACCGTCTGATCTGTTAGTACATGGCTGTGTACCTCGAAATATAAAATATATAGGCCTTTTCATTGGCAACTGTACTGTGCGTTCTCTTGCAAAATAATTTTACATACCTGGTGTTAATACACACCGTCTGAACAGTTAGTACACGGCTATGTACCTTGAAATATAAAATATATAGGCCTTTCATTGGCAACTGTACTGTGCGTTCTCTTGCAAAATAATTTTATATACCTGGTGTTAATACACACCGTCTGAAAAGTTAGTACACGGCTGTGTACCTTGAAATATAAAATATATAGGCCTTTTTATTGGCAACTGTACTGTGCGTTCTCTTGCAAAATAATGTTATATACCTGGTGTTAATACACACCATTCTGGAAAAGTTAGTACATGGCTGTGTACCTTGAAATATAAAATATATAGGCCTTTTTCATTGGCAACTGTACTGTGCGTTCTCTTGCAAAATAATTTTATATACCTGGTGTTAATACACACCGTTGAACAGTTAGTACACGGGCTGTGTACCTTGAAATATAAAATATATAGGCCTTTTCATTGGCAACTGTACTGTGCGTTCTCTTGCAAAATAATTTTACATACCTGGTGTTAATACACCCGTCTGAACAGTTTAGTACACGGCTGATGTACCTTGAAATATAAAATATATTAGGCCTTTTCATTGGCAACTGTAGCTGTGCGTTCTCTTGCAAAATAATTTTATATACCTGGTGTTAATACACACCGTCTGAACAGTTAGTACACGGCTGTGTACCTTGAAATATAAAATATATAGGCCCTTTTCATTTGGCAACTGTACTGTGCGTTCTCTTGCAAAATAATTTTTATATACCTGGTGTTAATACACACCGTCTGAACAGTTAGTACACGGCTGTGTACCTTGAAATATAAAATATATAGGCCTTTTCATTGGCAACTGTACTGTGCGTTCTCTTGCAAAATAATTTATATACCTGGTGTTAATACACACCGTCTGAACAGTTAGTACACGGCTGTGTACCTTGAAATATAAAATATATAGGCCTTTTCATTGGCAACTGTACTGTGCGTTCTCTTGCAAAATAATTTTATACATACCTGGTGTTAATACACACCGTCTGAACAGTTAGTACACGGCTGTGTACCTTGAAATATAAAATATATAGGCCTTTTCATTGGCAACTGTACTGTGCGTTCTCTTGCAAATAATTTTATATACCTGGTGTTAATACACACCGT
>ONZH01029546.1:0-21393 GCA_900303285.1 Rhinella marina | reverse complement strand
CCATTGTGCCCCCTCCAGAATAAAAATGCCCACTGTGCCCCCTCCAGAGTAGAAATTCCCTTTGTGCCTCTCCAGAATAAAAATGCCCATTGTGCCCCCTCCAGAATAAAAATGCCCATTGTGCCCCCTCCAGAATAAAAATGCCATTATGCCCCTCCAGAATAAAAATGCCCATTGTGCCCCCTCTAGAATAAAAATGCCATTGTTACTCCTTCACATTAGTAATGCCCTCTGTGCCCCCTCCAGAGTAAAAAATGCCCATTGTGCCACTTCACATTAGTAATGCCCTCAGTGCCCCCTCCATAATAGTAATGACCTCTATGCCCCCTCCATAGTTATGAAACCCTCTGTGCCCCCTCCATAGTTATAAAGTCTTCTGTACCCCCACCATACTTATAAAGTCCTCTTTCCCCCTGCTACATACTTATAAAGTCCTCTGTGCCCCCTCCATACTTATAAAGTCCTCTGTGCCTCCCTCCATACATATAAAGTCCTCTGTGCCTCCCTCCATACTTATAAAGTCCTCTGTGCCCCCTCTGTATAAAAAAAACTACAAAAAACACAGCACTACTCACCTTGTCCCGTTCCTTAAGCTTACAGTCCTCTTGTCTTCACTGCAGGCACAGATCGCGCTGCAGCACGGTGTGGGCAGAGCTTATGCAGATTTCCAGTCTACAGGCTCTGCCCGCATCGGCCAGCAGCGCGATCTATGCAGGCTAAATGGTGGAGCAGGAGAAGTCTTCCTGCTTCACTATTCACTGCGCTGTGGACCTGAAGGAGTGCGGGGAACTGAGCGGTGAGTGACATCAGCTCCCTGCGCTCCAGCAATGAACGCTTCTATCTGTATTGATGAAAGCGCTCATTGCTTCTGGACTCCCTGTGAGAGCATGCATGCAGGGGTCCAGACAGCTGGCAACCCGACATTTGAGTACCCCTGGTCTATGACAACAAAAGGTGTTAACGTCAGTACACAGGGTGATCTAGGAGACTGAAGAATTAATGTAAGGATCCCTGGCGGACAGTGGTGGAAAGGTTTATCTCAGGATCCTTTGTAGACAGTAGTCGAAGGATTATTTCTGGTTTCTCAACTCTCCAGGCTCCAGTGTTATTCAGGCTGTAATTTTTTTCCTGTTTTTCCTGTAACTGTTTTCCTCCTTTCACTGATCATGGAGATGAGGGTAAACTGTGCAGTTGTAACAGTATGGCTGCATAGTTCTCTCTATGGTCAGGAAGAACAACTCAGGAGTCTTCTGCCCAGTCAGAGGGACAGTCAGCATATAGTGAGGCCTTAAGGTTCACCTTGCAAAGGGGCTTGGTCACAAGTGTGACTGCTGTGACCTCTATAGCTATGTCACTTAACCCTTTTGGTAATTTACTGGTTAGGGAGACCCGATCTAAGTATGTTCCATTAATAACTATCACCTGCTTTTCATCACTGCGCCATTTTTTGGCCGTATTTCACACACATCAGTGAAGGTGAGCCAAAACTAGGTACAGGCCAGAAACATAGGTGCAGATTTTTCTATTATACTTCATCTCTGTGTAGGCTCCACTTCTGTATTCGGCTCACAATTACCGATGGAAATCAATGACCAAATACTGACCAATGACTACATGAAAGCATTCTTACTGTCCTTCATCTTCTGGTAGACTGTGTGTCTGAAAAGCAAATCTATGCCAACTATGAGGATAGAAGCCATGTCCCTCATGCTAAACCCATTAATTTTTTTAAGTGTTGAGGCCGAAAAATGTATCATATAGTTGGACCATGTAAGAAGATGAACATGATTTGTTTTTTTGTTTTTTTGCAGGCATCGTGCGGGATGCAAAGAAAATTTTCAATCTCAAATCAACTCTTTCATCAAAAATAAAATCTAAAAGAAAAATCTTAGCTGTACCCTCCTCCCTGTACTTCTGGAATCATTTCCAAATAAATTTGAAGCAAATGAACGTCCTGTGCATCTTATTTCTGATGTTTAAAAAAAAGCTGGGACCACATTTATGAAGGGTCTATAGCTGGATTGGGGTGATGCAACTGCTATCCCCTCTGCACGTTGATTGACAGGGCCAAGCAGTTTAAATATGATCACACCCGGCCTTGTCAATAAAAGTGAAGAGGGCGCAGTAGCTACACAGAGAGCAGAGCTTCTACGTGTAACAGCAACGCCCCTGTTGCACCTAGAGGTTAATTTGCATATATTAAAACATCATTTATCTCAGGAATGCGGGCACATATGAACATTATACCAAAACAGGTGCCTTCAGCTGCCAAGTGCACAGGAACAAGGCCGCAGTATTGGTATGTGGACCCCATTAAGCTGCCATTGCTGTCGATTGCAGCGTCCAGATGGTTGCCATGGCAACTGGAGGGCTTACAAGGCTTGCCATGTACC
This sequence comes from Rhinella marina, assembly GCA_900303285.1. Lineage (NCBI taxonomy): Eukaryota > Metazoa > Chordata > Amphibia > Anura > Bufonidae > Rhinella > Rhinella marina. The sequence goes on along the minus strand of ONZH01029546.1, from coordinate 19,000 downwards.
TAAGCCTGATAGACCCTGAGGGCAGACAAATGACTCGATGGCTTTCAAAAACTCAGCAATTGCCACCTCCAAGACCTTTGCCATGTATTGGTGGACCTCCAGCGCAATTTGTGATAGTAGAGGACTAGGCGTTCCAAATGTGCGAGAATCTCATCAAGCCATACTCTGGCTCTGACTTGAACACTATCTAAGCGCGTGTACAGACGGAGACGAGCTAGACGACTCTTAAGCCATAAATCTTAAGATTGAAACCATAGACAATGTAGTGAAAGCTTGTGTAGTTCTACATAATTATCTGTTATCAGAGGAACCACTGTGCCTGGACCTGCAAGAGGTTGATTGCACACTTACCAGGCTGCAACATCTTAGATATCGTTCAACCCTTGCCATGGCCCGAATGAAGGACATTTTTGCCTGTTTAATGTTGTTTAATCTTTTCTTCTATTTAATCAAAGTTTTTTTTGTATACACCTTGTGTCTTTTTCTTTTGTACTCAGCACTAGTGATATATTTTATTTTCACCCAAGCTAATGCCAACCATGACATCTGGATTATGTGCATGCCATAGTTCACGTTGCAGCATCATTCTTGTGAACATGCACACGGTCCTGATCCTTTGCTTTAGCTTTTGTGAAATAAACGTGAAGGGTAGTAGCCACACATATGGTTATTAAAGGGGGTTGCCTCATCTTTGACAATGGGTGCATATTGCCAGGGACTGGGACCCACACCTATATCGGTGACATAGCCTCACAAGGTGTTGTCTGTTGGACTCTGGTATGGCCACCAATGAGCGATCTCTCCCTAGAAGTCAATGAGAGGGCAGCACACATGACCGGCCACTGCTCCCATTCACTTCTATGGGCCCTATGGAAACAGCCTATCCAACACTCGGCTAGTTTTAGAAGACCCATAGAAAAGGAATGTAGGGAGTATGTGCCTGAGCTGTGCGCTCACCAGCACTTTTATGTTCATAATATAGGTGCATGCACACGTACTGGGATACACAGCTATGTGCCGGCATATCCTAGTGATACAGCTCCATCGTCCGTGTTGTAAGGCAGTGACAGGATGCGTCTATGAGGGAAGGTACATTCCACCTAGGATGTTGTTGGAGACTTTTTAAAAGTGTCTGTTTCAGGTGTGTTAGGACGTGCCACCAAGGTACACAGCTTGGTGAAGTAGAACCAGGAAACTAACGGTGTCCACTAACTAGTGGGTCGACGCCATTATTCAGTAAAGGCTGGAAACAGCCATCCGGGCCTGGTTTTACTGGAAATTAGCACAGAATGGGTGGGAGCTAATTCCCCACGATCCACTACAGGTTTCTGTTACGGTCCATGTCCGCAGTTCCTATTTAAACTTGCAGCAGAGTGCAGGGTGTGGCTGAGTTGAAGATAGGACTAGTGTGAGCAAACACTGCCAGGACTGCAGACCCCTTTTTGTGTGACCCGGCTGCGTCCTGGAGACTATGGCTGACTGAGCCAAAGAGAACCTTAAATAAAGGTAATAACAAGACTTTTGGTGTCACTGCCTTTGTTGCCTATGGACTAAGTGTGAACGATCCCTGACAGTGTGCAGACAAACCCTTCAAGCTATTTGCCCTTCCTCAATGTTGCATGGCACCTTTGTGTTTTTGATGTTTGACAACATCACACAATCTACCTTGTCATGAACAGTAATGCTAGTTAAAGGGGTTGTCTGGGTTTACAGCTGAACCCAGACATAATACCCATATTTTCACCCAGGCTGCCACACTAAGATGACCTGAATCGTATCATCTCGGGCTCTCTGTAGGACCGCCAGGCAGAGGCTTGTGCCCATCAGTGAGCCCGGTGATGTCACCAGCACTGATGGGTGTGCTTTAGCGTTGCCCTAGCCTTCAAAACGGCTATGGAAGCGCTAAAGCAGGGCCATCAAAAAAGATGATTTCAGCCATCACACTGCCTGGGAGAAGCCTCCGCCTAGCAGTGTGTTATTGTAAAGAAAAAAGGAATTGTCTTGCCCAATCCTGCTCATGGCAAGGGATAGCATTGTAGTTTAAAATGTTCTATTGAACATCAAGGCAGCTGCCTGTGGGAAATTCTGGGTATGTCCGGGTGCAGCTCTTAACCCGGACAACACCTTTAACAGAAGATATGTTCTTTGTGCTAATCACACTACTTATGTGAGAGCATCATCTGGAAATCATTAACTAAAGAGCGAAATTGAAATGCAGCGCTCTGTAGCTAATGAATTCGGGATGATGCAGATTCACATGGGTCGTGACTCCCACAAAGGCTCATGTGAAAAGGCACAAGATTGACTGATGAACAAGCATTTGATTGTTCATGTGCCAATCATAGGCAAGCATAGGCATAGCTCAAAGATAGCCCGTTATTGATCATGCAAGATGAAATGTTCAAGATTAGGGCGACTAACCCCACAAGAATACATCACAACAAATAAAGAACTAGATAGGGGAGGCTGGGTGGGCTTCTTTATCTTGAAGCTTAATGGCATAATAACGTTTTTTTTTCCTTCTTTTAACAGGTTTGCATGCAGAATACTTGAATACGATTGGACGTCGCGATCAACAGACATCCAGAAGATTACATAACTGAGGGAGGTTACAATACAGTAAGTAAATAAATATTACAATGTATATATTTTATTGTCACCATGTGTCCCCCATTGTAATTACAATGGTAGGGACTCACATGGTGACATAAAATAACTTAAATAAAAACAGCAAAACGAGAATAAAATATAATATTCTTTATTTACTTTTGGAAGAATTATGGCCGCAATGTTTCCTGTTTACTTATATTAATTCAACAGTATATAATTCAACTTAAGTAATAATAACTATTAATTAATAATAATAACATGTCCACCCGATTAGGGCGACTAACCCCACATGCCATATAGTGTAGCTAAATGGCCTAAAACTGGAAACATTTGAGGCCAAATTCCACCATATTCTGAAAACCGACATTTAAAATGTCATTTCCTATATCAGACAAGTAAACTGTGCTAGCATCATAAATGCCTTCCAAAAAATCCTCAAGTTCCAAATGTCTATAAGAAAAACCATCAACATTTTTTATGAAACTGTCAATTTTCTTATTAACTCTCTTGCGAATTCTATCCAAGAACTTAAGATTTTTATTTTTCCAAGAAAGCCTGGGGAAAATCTCAGAAAAAGAGATTCTGGCATTAGGGAAGAGCTCAAAGAGGTTAATCATTAGGTCTTCTAGTTCAGCAATTAAAATTTGAGTTTTGATTTTCCCAATACCATCACTGCCTATATGTAAAATAATGATATCTGGTGCTGGCCAATTACATTGAAGAGTAATACACTTATGGCTTAAATCACAAATTCGAATATTTTTAAATCCAAACCAAAAAATTGAACAAGTATCAGACAGAAAGCTCAAATTTGGAGAATAAATCCGAGAAGATGCTCTATTAAAGGCTTCAGAAACATATGAATCTCCAATTATCCAAACGATTCTCTTTTTCCCTACAAGAGAATAAATATATGATAAATGAGAAGTCATATTGTAAGGTTTGGTCTGACATAAATCTGGTACCGTTGGATGACCATCTACCTATCCTTTTTATAGCATCTTCGTCCATGCCGTGTTGGGCAGCTAGCGTTGCTGCACCAATGCGGAAAGAGTGTGCAGAAATATCAACACCAACTAATCCTAAACCATCTAGACATTTTTTTTTAAAACAGAATTAAATTGAGTTCTAATAAGAGGAATTGAATTTTGATGAACAAATAAAGCTTTACTAGAGGAAACTTGATTTTTTCATGTTAAAAACTGGGCAGAGCGGATGGCCATCCAAACGATTCAAACAAATCCAATGTCCTAGTACAACTTGGTCAGTCTTAGATCGTTTGATTAATAACATCAAAAAACCTTTATATAGAATTAAATCACTTAAATCTAATGGTGCTTCCGATTTTTTTATTGCAGCCTGCAATTTCTCCTATACGCAATGCACCAAAGGAGGCTAATGTAAATTAGGATCTAAAGAGCCATGTTTCAAAATCGTCATAGCAAATTCTGGGTAAATAAAGCCATATTTGTTTTAAAATATCTAAGGATATTGGTCTTCTTTGATGTCTTTTTTGCTGTACAGGGTGATTTTTTCCCCCAAGCCTTTAAGCAGTTGAAGAATGGGAAAACTTTTTGAAATAGGTTGGATACCAGCTTTTTTAAAAAAAAAAAAAAAAGGCCACACCAGCTATTTTTTTGTTTACAGCACACAAATAGAGTTTTCTATTGACTAAAAAACAAATGAAATTGAAGAAAGTGTTAAATTCACTATTTAAAAACTTCCTTGTTAATGCTCTGGCAAAATTGCATCCAGAGTTTCCAGGGTGAAGATCTATCCAAATTCTGGGAGCCAATTAATTTTTTATCAAGAGAATGCAAGTTGCCAAATTCCCAAAGAAACGCAGGGCAAGGGATTCCTAGCGGTGCTGCTTCTGGAACTATCTCGTAGAACGAAGCCATCTGTATGCGAGACAAATGATCCGCTATTATGTTAGACTTTCCTTGAATATATTTTGCTTTCAACCAAATATTGTTACTTAAGCAAAATTAAACTAAGTATCTTAATAACTTAAAGATCAAAGGACATTTAGAGTTCAAACAGTTTATACAGAAAACTATCCCTTTGTTATCAGAATATAGTAAAATCCTTTGATTTGAAAATTGTTCTCTCCAAATAGTAATGGCTACTAAAATGGGAAAAAGCTCAAGCAATGTACTATCTTTTGTGATTCCCAAAGTCATCCAATGCATTGGCCAGCTTTCAGCTGACCATTGACCATTATGGAGAAAGCTCCATAACCAATAGTGCTGGATGTATCTGTGAAGAGGCTGAAGAAATCAGAGGAAACTCGTCCTGCCAAATAGTTCTTCCATTAAATTTGTCTAAGAAATCTCGCCAAATATATAGGTCTTCTTCAAGATCGTGTGTGAGTCTTATGTGTGAATAAGGAGATGTAAATCCTCTAGTTGCTGAATATAACCGACTGGAAAATACTCTCCCCATAGGCACCACTCTACTAATAAAATTCAGAAGACCCAGCAATGATTCAAGATCTTTTAGCATTATTTTTTTCTTAGACAAAGCTAAAAAATTTTTACTTTTGTCTTATCAATTTTTTCTAAAGGAATATGGAATTCCATTTTTGCTGTATCTATTTCAATAGTCATTTGCATCCTTGACGGAATTATCCTTAGGGTAAGATAGATGATGAATTAATCTAAAGGAATTTTTTTTCTTTTTCAGGTACTATGATTTGTTTTGCATTCAATGAGAGCCAATGTAAATGGCTCTCCAATTGCAGATATAAACATGAATGCATCCTCAAGTCAAGTGCTTTAAAAAGCAAGAGACTTCTTTTATATATCCACATCGGCTGCTCTGTTCTGTGTAGGAGGAGGAGCAGAGGCTGATTTCTGGCTGCCCCCTGCACAGATTAGCAGTGTGGAGCGCCGGCAGGGGAAAGAAATGATGGAGCAGGGAGCTGACCGCTCCCTGCTTCATCCTTACAGGCAACTGTCTCTGATTCCTATGGAAGCAAGGACAGCTGCCAGAAAGTGGGACATACCTCCCCCGTACCAGGACCGCGGGACAGCCACTGAAATCCGGGACTGTCCCGCTTTATTCATGACGGTTGGGAGATATGCAGTTATCTGCTCATCTGTCATTCTAATCCAGCCTATAATTATCTAATTTCTGTGTATAGATAAGACAGGATCCACCATTCACAACAGGTGATTGTCAAAGCTTATCTGTTCTTATGCTGCTCAGAATGTATAATGATATATTTGTTAATTGTTGATTGTATGCAGGACTCAACGCATTTCTACGTAGGTAAGTGACTCAGCAGTAGTGAGGTAACAGAGGACAAGATCACTTGCCACAGCTGATGGTGTGTGGCAGCGTGTCCAGCGCTAGTGTGGCAATATGGCGCTCTTCATAAAGGGATAATGGGCCCCACAGACAGTGGAGGGCCCTCAGACACTGACATGACTGCACACAGCTGCCGAGTCACATCATAGGTCAGGGATTGGCAACCTCTGGCACTCTAGCTGTTCTGAAACTACAACTCCGAGAATCCTCTATTCACATTACAACCCAGATTCATGAACACAGATCACTAACAGTCCCTCCGCCCGGTTATCATAGAACAACCTAATAGATAAAAAACCTAATAGATAAACAACCTAATGCAAGGTATGAAGCAGTAATCCTTCTATTACTGTCCAGCAAGGATCCTTAGATTAAACTTTCCACTACTGTGGAAAGGATCCTTAGATTTCTGCTACTCTCCACCAGGGATCGTTACATACCTCCAGGTATACTGCTCTAGACCACCAGGGATTTTGACATTAACCACGTCACTGCTCTAGACCACCTGAAATGCCTACATTACAGAGGTTTTATGAGATTGTAATACTGATGGCCTGATCATTTTAATACTGATGGCCTCATCGATCAGCTGTTTGAGAAGGTACTGGCACTCCTATTAGTTCCGTGGCCTTCTCACAGATTTTTCTAGGCAGCCAATGGAAGGCGGTGATGGGCACCAGCCTCCCTAGCGTCACCCCCGATGCTAGGGGCTCGTCCCTGTCACCGCCTGCTATTACCTGTCTTCCCCCGACCCCGGATGTTTTCATCCGCGCATGGGAAGAAGCAGCAACAGCGGTGGGACCAGGAGCGACGAGGGTGCCAGGGTGCCAGCTAAGTACATTGTGTGTGAAGGGTCCCAGGTGTATGGGGGAAGGGCATTTCAGGGATTGGATAAACTCTTTAAGTGAGAGAGTAAAATCCTAGATCAGTGTCCAATCTCCATCAACACCACCTCTTCCGGCAGAGAGCTCCATAGTGTCACTGCTCTTACCGTAAAGAACCTCTGTCTATGGTGATGGTGAAACCCTCTAGGTGTAGAGGATGCCCTCTAGTTAGCCCAGGTATAAACAGTTTATTCTCGTATTTCTACATTCTGGCCTTCTACAGCCATATATTGGACTTGATGGACCTGTGTTTTTCGAGCTTATCAGCGATGTACAACAACAATTTCATTCAATACATACATTTCTTTATCATTTTCTTCTAAAGCACCTTAGCTTTGAGAACCTTATCCACCACTTTTTTTCTGGATAAAAAGAAAGAAAAATATATTCCCATTTAGATGTATAAGAGAAAAATTAGGATAATGTTGTATAACTGCATGTAACATTATATAGTATATTATTGTACTTTAAATACTGTTGGGGTCATTTACCAATTGGTATAAAGTAGAAATGGCTTAGGTGCCAATAACAACCAATCAGATTCCACCTTTCGTTTTTGACAGCTCCTTTGGAATCTGATTGGTTGCTATGGGCAACTAAGCCAGTTCTATTTTACACCAGTTTGATAAATGACCCTATGTATTCATTAATATGTGTTGTTTTGCATTCAAGCTTTTTTAAGTTAAACAAAGCTAAAAAAGGAAAAAAAGCAGGGACATAATAGAAGAATTTGTACTCCCGATTTCGAATACGCTCCACTCCAGCATAGTTGCTCTGATCCTCCCTGCCGCTGCAGCCATGATGTCATGTTTTTGGCCGCAGCAATGACGTTCCATATACTGTATGTGACCATCGGAGCCAATCACTAACCTCAGTGTATACAGTATGCTAGGCTGGACTGGGACAGAATGTCAGCCCTGGCATTTGAATTGCATACAGGCCCACCCCAAGATGAAGACTTCACAGAAACATCAGGGTTGGCACTATCCCAGGAGGACAGTACATTGATGGAATATTTCTGATTTTTGGGACATTTCTGGTTATCTTTCTAGTACATGCAATGTGCTAGTTATATCCACATACTAGTTATTTTACATATTATCTTTGGCTATTTTGCACAGGGCAGTTATAGAGATAGAACAGCACACCATCTGACATTTGTCTGATTTGCCAGATGGGCAGTCTGGCCTTGACAGTATGAGATCACTTAGGCCATTGATTGGCTGCAGCAGTCATGTGTGGTACAGTATATACGAGCACATCACCTCTGCAGTCATGTATATACAAATCCCAGCCAGGAAGATCGGAGCAGTGGTGCTGGAGAAGAGGGGGTTTGAATCATTAAAGGGATATTCCACTGTGGGAAGTGATCCTCTGTCCACAGGATAGAGGATAGCTATTAGATCAGTGGGGGACCTAAAGCGCTCCACTATTTCCAGAACTTCCATAGACATGAATAGACATGCACATGTCCAACCTGTTTCTCTGTCCATTCTTGTGATCGGTGGAAATCCCAGCGGTAGGGCCTGCAGTAGTTATCTGCTAGACTATGGATAAGGGATCCCTCGCCATACTGGAATACCTCTTTAAGTGTATTTATTTTATTGTTTTAACTCCTTCCTTGCCTCTATTTATCTGTCTGTGTGTCTGTCTACAGCTCAAGTCAAATAAATATTCTAAAAAATACATTTACATGTCAATGAAACATAAAGCCTATGTAAGTATTCTTCAAATTCTTAATCTTACCCCTAGACAGAGCAGATCATTCACAGCCTTTGTCACTTCTGGATTATCCTGGAAGGAATAAAATACAATAGATTAATTCTAATGAATAAACTGTCCATAATATGTGACATCATATTTCATGCAAATATATTTCTTACATCAAAGACAAGAGACAAGAAAGGGAGAAACAAATTAAAAGTTGGGGTTATTTTTTATTATGTGTCTGGTTGAGGATGGTCGTGGCACACTCAAAAGTGCCAGAATTCTTCTGACACGGTGCAGGTAGAGTAATTCTCAAATGTGGTCAAATGATTTTAAAAAAAAAGTTTGTATCACGGTAGCGGTCCATGCCCAACACTGCTCCTCTCCATGTATTACTTTCACATTATTGTGTATAAGCCATTATAAAAAGGCTGCTTCTACAATGATCTTTCATCTGTGGCCTTTGGTTTTCTACTGAGATACTAATCAATCGATGATTTCCTCTTATTTCCGTTAAAGAAGCTTTCTAGGTTACTGCAGCGCAGCTCCTGTTCACCTGAATTGGCCAGTCTCAGGTTATTGTGTGAACTTGGCCTAACAGATAGTAACATAGTAACATAGTTTATAAGGCCGAAAAAAGACATCCTTAAATCCAGTTCTGACTGTTATCCTACAAGTTGATCCAGAGGAAGGCAAAAAAACCCTGTGAGGTATAAGCAAATTTTCCCCACTTTAGGGGAAAAAATTCCTTCCCGACTCCAATCAGGCATCAGAATAAATCCCTGGATCAACAACCCCTCTCTAGTAACTATAACCTGTAATATTATTACCCTCCAGAAATGCATCCAGGCCCTTCTTGAACTCTTTTAGTGAACTTCCTATCACCACCTCCTCAGGCATAGAGTTCCATAGTCTTACTGCTCTTACCGTAAAGAATCCTCCTCTATGTTTGTGTAGAAACCTTCTTTCCTTCAGATGCAGAGGAAGTCCCCTTGTCACAGTAACAGTCCTGGGGATATTTATACATAGTTATTAGATTTCCCCTTAGTCGTCTTTTTTCTAAAGTGAATAACCCTAATTTTGATAATCTTTCTGGGTACTGTAGTCCAAACATTCCAGTTATTATGTTAGTTGCCCTCCTCTGCATCCTCTCCAGCTCTGCTATGTCTGCCTTGTTCACAGGAGCCCAGAACTGGTTTCTGCAGCTTAGTTTGCTGTTTACAAAAATTCCTAGGTCCTTTTCCATGTCAGTGTTGCACAGTGTTTTACCATCTAGTATGTACTGGTGACTTGCATTATTACTTCCCTTGTGCATAACTTTACATTTGTCAGTGTTAAACCTCATCTGCCACTTCTCTGCCCAAGCCTACAATCTATCCAGATCCCTCTGTAGAAGTGTACTGTCCTCTTCTGTGTTAATTACTTTACACAGTTTAGTGTCATCTGCAAAAACTGATATTTTACTGTGCAAGCCTTCTACAAGATCATTAATAAATATATTGAAGAGAATAGGGCCCAATACTGACCCCTGTGGTACCCCACTAGTGACAGTGACCCAATCTGAGTATGTGCCGTTAATAACCACCCTCTGGTTTCTATCACTGAGCCAGTTACTTACCCACATACAGACATTTTCTCCCAGTCAAAGCATTCTCATTTTATATACTAACCTTTTATGTGGTACAGTGTCATATGCTTTGGAGAAGTCCAGATATACGACATCCATTGATTCGCTGCGGTCAAGTCTAGAACTTACTTCCTCATATAAACTGATTAAATTGGTTTGACATGACCGATCCCTCATGAAGCCATGCTGATATGGAGTCATTTGCTTTTTTTCATTGAAGTACTCCAAGAAAGCATCTCTTAGAAAACCTTCAAACAGTTTACCTACGACAGATGTTAAACTTACCGGACTATAGTTCCCAGGCTCTGTTTTTGGACCCTTTTTGAATAAGATATATATCCATTTATCACAGATGGTTTACATGCCAGTTTAGAAACCATCAATCATTGTTGTTATGGAAATTAACTAACCTGCAGTCAAGATGCCATTTTAATAAGTAGGACATTTTGACAAGCAATGCTGCAGTGTAAAGCATGGTGAATGGATAGAGTAGCAACCTCATATGAGTTAGGAGTAAGATGTATTCTCCATAGCTCTGTCCCAATTGATACAAGCTAGAAATAAACCTAACAACTAATAATAATAAACATAAATAAATAACTAGCAGCCTAATAATAGGAGCCAACAAATAACTTTCCAAACCATGCATCTTCAGTTATTAATCTAGTGTATGATATACTGTGTCATGAGATACTCAGTAGTGGTAAATAATTAGGTATCTTACCATTATGGAAAAGGCTGAGACCAACCAGCAAAAAGATAGCGATGCTCTAAATTGTGCAGACTGGAAGTTCTCCTGAAGCTACTGATGACAACTGCCCACGGCTCCTGTTTTATACAGTCTGAGGAGCCGAGGTCACTCAAGGTGGAAGATGGAGATAATGAGACTGTCCAGTGCCAAAACCGCAATGTCCTTTCACACTTAAAAATGTAACAAAATCACTGGCATTACTTAAAACAAAACATGTACGCTCCGGGCAAATTTCCATTTTATGACTTGAGTTCAAGGGATTAAAATACTTGTATATTGTTATTTTAACCACTAATCCCTTTAGTTGATATTTATGTTGAATAGGCCAGTTCCAATGTAATGAAGAAATTGACTTGTCTCTAGTGTTCCCTCTGAGCCTGTGTAGCTCAGAGGTGGGAGAGCTTAGGATCTGGATGCTATTTTTGGACAATACAGTATGGCATCAACTACAGATGTGTGGACTGCACCCTAATAATTAAGTATAAAGCTGTCAGATATACAGGACCATAGAGCATCCAAGTAAATGTTATTAAACTGAGATTAGGTCTAGCTCAGTGAATGTTGTTGTATACTTCCCTGGTGGTCTAGGGCACTGAAGGGGTTTAACCGTCTATAACCCTGGAGGTATAGTGAACTGAAGGGGTTAAAGGGCTTTACCGGCTCTTTCTAACTGATCATCTATCCTCTGGATAAGTCATAAGTATCTGAATGGCGGGGGTCTGGGGTTTTCCTATAGTGTGCAAGCATAACCACCGCTGCTCAATTAATTAATCAAGCCAGCAAAGGAGGCAATATGGACAGCCACAATACAATAGTAAGTGCCTTGTATTAAAGGGGTTATCCGTTAATTAATATTGATGATGTATCATCCTCAAGACACCCGGGACCGCTGCCGATCAGCTGGCAGAGGAAGCCAGTGTGGTGGCTCCCTATAACACCTAATCAGCGGAGGTACTGGGACTCGGACATGATAATTATGACATATCCTGAGGACAGACTATCATTATCTTTACCTGGATCAACACTTTAATTCTGGGTACATTATAAATACACTATTAGGCCGAACATGGCGGTGCTCGGGTACACGTGGTATTCGGACGAATACCGCATGTGCTCAAGCGCCATGCTCAAGTCCCCTCCCCACACGCTAATTAGCCAATTAGCGTGCGTGAAGGTATGGCATTCAGTGTAATGCCAGTAGCCATCTTAGCTACTGGCATTACACTAATTGGCTGGCCGGGAACGCGCCATCGGGTGCTATAAAGCAATCACTCCAAAAAGAACCAAAAGCCCTTTTAAGGGCCATTATATGTGGCACAAACTTACTATTTTTTATTACTTTGAAGGTGTTGAAAATAGCGCTAGGTGGCCTGCCATTAACAACCCTTGTAAGGCATCTTCCCTGTAGGAATGTACCCCAGCAATACCCTCTAGTTAGCAACTTTACTGCAATGGTGCGTTATTGCCTCCATGTGTATCGAACTATGCCCAAGTCTGGATCTGCTGCATTGTGTCCCACCCTGACCTTTGATGTTTACTAGATTGCTCATAAAAAGCCTGTCCTGACCTCAGCTTGTTCTTGAGTACAGTTTTGCCTGTTCTGCAAATGCTTCAGCAGCCTCTGAACTGACACTACTCCAGGTAACATTGGCCCAGTGTTTCCTCTGCAACTGAGTCCAGACACTATTCCAGGAAGCACTGGCCTGGTATTTCCCCTGCAGGAGTCCAGATCCCTGTACATGGTTTAAAGGGTTATGGCAAGGGGCCAGCCAGGATAATGACCTAAGGAGTAGCCCCACTCTAAATCAGTACAGTGGCATAGTGGAACACACCTGTCTTTTTCACAGTGGCCATATAAACAGGTAAGATGGGGGTCAAGGGAACCACATTCTGGAGATAGAAGCAGCTATTGGGAACTGATTCTTTTATTTATTGTATATCATGTGTCACCACATGTCTTAGTCTCAATGCATAAGGGTAGAAAAGGGATGCAAATGAGCCCTTAACAAGCTCTGCCTATAATAATACCAATGTAAGGCAGCTATCCTATAAGTCAATGTTCAGCTCTTTAAGTAAGCCTTGAGACATGACTCCAATATTAAATAATTCAGCATCCCATCTGCAGGCAGCTGTTTCAGGGATATTGCCCCTCATCAGTGCAGAGCAGAGAATACTGGCTTAACTGGGTGCGAGGTCTGTCAGGGTCAGGGGGTACTATAGCTCCTTGGGGAGAGAGCACCTTAATCAGCGTGAGGAGACTTATAGTCCATTCATGCTCCTCTGGAATTCTGGGAAGAAAAGGGATGCAAATAAGCTCTGCCTCTAATGCCACCAGATGTAAGGCAGCTGTCCTGTAAGTCAATGTTCAGTTCTTTAAAGGAAATCTGTCACATGATTTTAGTGTATTAAACTATGGCCATGTTCAATAAACTACCTTCTGTCTCCCAGTGCTGCTTTTTGAAGCCAGTTGCCTTGATAGTATTACTATTGTGCAGGCGCAGGCAGTGAGCGGTACTGTGCCTGCGCCAGATTTCAGATGAGAGAGGCAGGCAGCTCTGGGAGTGGTTTGAAGAGCCGCCGTGCCGTAGATGAGGGGGGCGGCAGCCAAGAATGCTAATGTAGGCCTTTACTCCTGCCCTGAAGAGGCATGCTTTGGAGCAGTAAGAACACAGGAGGGCACAGGAGGGGGGGTGTTACTGGGCTCCTCTGGGTTCCTTCAGTGAAAATTTGCATATCATAAAACCTGAAATAAAACGAAAACCACAACAGAAAAGAAAGAATGAAGACTACATCTGGACAGGAGGTAGTCTATTGAACCTGGCCATACTTATAGTTTAATACACTAAAATCATGTAACAGATTTCCTTTAAATAAGCTTTGAGACATGACTCGGATAAAAGGGTAATCATCCTCAGAGAGATGGTGATCTACTGTTGTAACCTGAGAGGGTCTTGAGATCTACTCCATACTGGGTTGCGACAGGACAATAGGCAGGATGATGTGATGATATAGATTGATATTACTTTTTAAATTAAATTTAGCGCTACAGAACATAAAGAAGACGAGACTCTATGCAACCATTACATCCAGAGACTCACAGGAAACACCTTATCTAATTGTAGAGGATATCCATCCATAGACAGCTGTTTCAGAGTGTTCAGTCTCCATACAGGACTGGTCCCTTTAAGAAGTACCCTGCCTAAGCAGCACAAAAATAAAACAATAGCTGATCTTATGGAGACCAGCTGCAAAAAACACTCTGGAGCCTCATTTAACCCCTTCCCCTAGTACGGCGATGGCCGGGTTTTTAAACATGGTGCCCACTCCTGAGGAGAGCGGGCGTCATGGCCGTGGGTGAACTGCTGGTTCCTACAGCAGTCACCCATGGCTCATGTCCGCGACCAGCCGATCGTGGACATTTAACCCCTCGGATGCCGCGGTCAATCCTGACCACAGCACCCGAAGGCGTGCTTCCGGTGTTTCTCCGGCTCCCCCCGTGTGGTGATCGGAAGAGCAGGAGCATGCCTGTAGCAGCCCCTGTCTTAGTGAATGTCAGGAGGCTGCTGCATAGGCTTTCCTATGGAGCCCTTCTGTGTAATAGGGCTCCATAGGAAAGCATTAAAATCTTCATAGACTTTAATGCTAATGCATTGGAGTCTATGATATAAGCAATCAAATGATTGCTTGTTATAGTTCCCTATGGGAACTTTAAAAAAGTTTTTAAAAAATTAAATAAAGTTTTTTAAAAAAATTTAAAAAATGTAAAATTTCAAATCACCCCCCTTTCCCGAAAATAAAAATAAAAGTATTACAAAAATAAAAAAAAACACATCATGGGTATCACCATGTGCGAAAACGCCCATATTATAAGCATCTAAAAATTTATTTCCATGCGGAAAACAGCAAAAGGGAAAAAAGTCACAATGGCCGATTCGCCATTTTTTGTCGCTTTTTTTTTTAAATAAATAAAAAGTGATCAAAAAGTCATACACACCCCAAAATGGTATCAATAAAAAGTTTGGATCTCCCCACAAAAAATGAGCCCTCCATACACATAAATACCAAAAAGTTACAGGGGTCAAAATATGACAAATGCAAGAAAAACTATACATATTAGGTATCGCCGGATTCGTACTGACCAGTAGAATGAAAGTACAGTAACTGGTTTTAATGAACATTGAACGCCGTAAATAAAAAACCTGTAAAACTGTGGCAGAGTTGGAATTTTTTTGTCCCGCTTGCCACTACATCATATGCAATATTAAATGGTGGTGTTGGAAAGTACAACTTGTCCCATAAAAAACAAGCCCTCATACAGCTGTGTGAACAGAAAAATAAGAAAGTTATGGCTGTGTGAAGGCAGGGAGCGCAAAACGAAAACGAAAAAGAAAAACCTCCGGAGTAGAAAGGGTTAAGAGTTTCAACACAGCAATCCAAAGTACAAAACTCGCTGGGAAACAGTAACATGCAAAACCAAGGAGCCCCACTTATAGGTCTTCAATAGTGTTGCACGAACATGTTCGGCTGAATATACTATTGGGCCGAACATGGCGGTGCTCGGGTACACGCGGTATTCGGCTGAATACCGCGTGTGCTTGAGCGCCATGCTCGAGTCCCCTCCCCGCATGCTAATTAGCCAATTAGCGTGCGTGGAGGTATGGCATTCAGTGTAATGCCAGTAGCCATCTTAGCTACTGGCATTACACTGATTGGCTGGCCGGGAACACGTCATCGGGTGCTATAAAGAACCCGGTGACATGTGACCCTTCCAGTGTTAGACAGGAAGAGATGCTGCAAGGAGGGACAGAGAGTGTAGGGAGAGAAGCATGCTAGGCAGGGATAGAAATCGCTCCAAAAAGACCCAAAAGCCCTTTTAAGGACCATTATATATGGCACAAACTTATTATTTTTTAGTTTTTATTACTTTGAAGGTGTTGAAAATAGCACTAGGTGGCCTGCCATTAATGCCGCATGTGCTGCTGAATGCTGTAGGAGCTCTCTGTATACTATATACCTGACATACTTTGCTATAATTTCTGCTGTTAAGACTGCAATAATTCTTTTGCGTCTTGCTGTATAACATTTGCGTATTGATAGAATTTCTATAGGCAGGGTTACTATCATTGTTCAAACGTCCATTGGGAAATACGTCTTTTTTAAAAAAAAATTTGGGTGGCAAAAAAAACCCAAGTGTTCCCTGTCAGTAACGCTAGGTGCAAAGCGTATTACAACCGTTCAAAATTTTCTGTAGCTGACCTCTGTATTTAATATCGTTAATTTAGGCCGCAGTTCCTCATTTGCTGATGCGGTTTAATTTTCCCAAGGAGGGAATTAAACAATAGGGATCCGATTTGGGTAGGTAGAACGAATTTCGCTGTTAAAAAAGGCCAAAGTCCCTTGTGAAATACATCTTTTTTTTTTTTTTTGCCGCTGTAAAAAAAAACCCAGGTGCCCTGTCAGTAACGCTAGGTACACAGCGTATTACAACCTTTCAAAAGTCTCTGTAGCTGACCTCTGTATTTAATACTGTTAATTTAGGCCGCAGTTCCTCATTTGCTGCTGCAGTTCAATTTTCCCAAGGAGGGAATTAATCCATAGGGATAGGATTTGGGTAGGTAGAACAAATTTCGCTGTTCAAAAAAGACCAAAGTCCCTTGTGAAATAGGTATTTTTTTTATTTTTGAGGGTGTCAAAAAAAACAGGTGTGCCCTGTCAGTAACACTAGGTGCACAGCGTATTACAACCGTTCAAAAGTTTCTGTAGCTGACCTCCGTATTTAATACCGTTAATTTAGGCCGCAGTTCCTCATTTGCTGCTGCGGTTCAATTTTCCCAAGGAGGGAATTAATCCATAGGGATAGGATTTGAGTAGGTAGAACGATTTTCGCTGCTCAAAAAAGACCAAAGTCCCTTGTGAAATATGCTAGGTGCACGGCATATTACAACCGTTCAAAAGTCTCTGTAGCTGACCTCCGTATTTAATACCGTTAATAGAGATGAGCGAATTTTTCAAAAATTTGATTCGGCCGGTTCGCCGAATTTTCCGAAAAGATTAGATTCGATCCGAATAAATTTGTGGCGAATCGCGTTAAAAACGGCTACTTCCGGGCTGCAGAGTGCATGGATAGTGGTGTAGAACACTGTGTCTTGCAGTAAAACGCATAGGGAGTCTACTGTGGTAGTGAAACAATACTGTAATCCAGTATGACACGCAGATAACAGGCGTCGCTCTTAGAATCGCTGCACACTTTACGTATTTGGGTAGTTAAGGGCACAAAACTCACCAAATAACTTAAGTCTGAACTCAGCCTTACAGGTCAATGTTAGCGCCAGCTATAAAGAACCGAGCAGAGGCCCAAGATCCTACTACAGCGTCAAAGAGCGCACGCCTTTTACACCAATTCACTGATTCCACATATATTTCTACAGAACCTGTTCTATTACACGCTTATACAAGCAGAGCCCCCACCCCCCCAGACAGTGTGGAGATGGCAGTGGTAGCAGCATCAGGAGACCACAGAGTGGCACGACGATAGTGTGGAAGTGGCAGCAGCAGTAGCAGCATCAGGAGACGACAGAGTGTCCCGACAAGAATGAAAACGTCAGTCAGTAGAATTTCGCAGTCACAGACAGGCAATGCAAAGACTGCAAATGTCTATAGTGCAAAATTATGAGGTAACACAGTGGCACTACGAGGACTTTGCTGAACTTTGTGGTGTCTCAAAGTGGCAGCAGAAGTAAAATTTAGAGGCCAGGGTGGTAAAAGTTCTGATAACCACAAATGTCTGTGCCAGAGGAATTGAGGAAAAAATATCCAATGTCTGTAAGTTTCATTTCCGAGTCCCACGCTCAACGAGAAAATACTACATATCCATAAGTTTAATTTCCGAGTCAGATGCTCAACGAGCAAACGCCTATCAAATATCACATATCCGTAATTTTAATTTCCGAGTCAGATGCTCACCGAGTAGAATTATGGAGACAGTAGTAGTACGAGCAGCAACAGCAACAGCAGCATGGGCAGACTCCAGAATGGTACGATGATATTATGGAGGCAGTGGCAGCATCAGCAGACTATAGAGTGGCACGACTACAGTGTGGCGAGGTGGAGGAAGCATGAGTAGGCCACAGAGTGGCACAATGACAGACCCTGGAAGTGGCAGCAGCAGTCGTTAAAATTTAAAGGCGACAGAGTGGCACAGTGACAGACCCTGGAAGTGGCACCAGCAGTCGTTAAAATTTGAAGTAGGCCACAGAGTGGCACAATGACAGACCCTGGAAGTGGCAGCAGCATGAGTAGGTCACAATGACAGACCCTGGAAGTGGCAGCAGCATGAGTAGGCCACAGAGTGGCACAATGACAGACCCTGGAAGTGGCAGCAGCAGTCGTTAAAATTTGAAGGCGACACAGTGGCACAAAGACAGACCCTGAAAGTGGCAGCAGCATGAGTAAGCCACAGAGTTGCACAATTACATAATTTTGAGGTAGCGGCAGCTAGAAGACAGCGTGTGGAGGCGACGGCAGCAGCAACAGCACCCCGGAGAGTGGCACAATTACATAATTTGGACCTAGCAACAGCTAGGAGACAAAGTGTGGAGGCGGCGGCAGCAGCATCAGGCGACAGAGTGGCACAATTACATAATTTGGACTTAGCGGCAGCTAGGAGACAGCGTGTGGAGGCGGCAGCAGCAACAGCATCCCGGAGAGTGGCACAACTACATAATTTGGACCTAGCGGCAGCTAGGAGACAGAGGGTGGAGGTGGCGGCAGCAGCATCAGGCGTCAGAGTGGCACAATTACATAATTTGTACCTAGCGGCAGCTAGGAGACAGCATGTGGAGGCGGCAGCAGCAACAGCATCCCAGAGAGTGGCACAACTACATAATTTGGACCTAGCGGCAGCTAGGAGACAGCGTGTGGAGGCGGCGGCAGCAGCATCAGGCGACAGAGTGGCACAATTACATAATTTGGACCTAGCGGCAGCTAGGTGACAGCATGTGGAGGCGGCAGCAGCAACAGCATCCCGGAGAGTGACACAAGGCTGCATATTGGCTCAGTGACAGAGTGGAAAGGTGAGTGGCAATACCAGTCACTGGTAAAGATGCTGGG